>JAZGTK010011524.1:0-15542 GCA_036877625.1 Ambastaia sidthimunki | reverse complement strand
CACATCAAATCAGAAATCAGAAGATTATTATGTACTATCAAGCTACATAAAGAGCTCTCAGTGTTTGAGTGTTTGAGTGATTTTGAGGGTATGAAACATCTCTAACCGCAGTTGTCCTCATCTGCTCCATTAGGACAGTCGTTTTGGCCGTTGCAGTGCAGAACCTGTGGCAGACACATGCTCACATTGCCACATGGGAAGTGGCCCAGTGGACAGTCCTCTACTGACCTGCTGTCCAGCCCTGCTGCTCAGACAGTATACAAAAACACTTAACAATGCCTTCACACACTTTCCTTTAAAGCACATTATATATTCTATACTATCCTAGTCTATTATATAGTCACATATTATATAGTCACATGTGTTTATAAGTATTTGTGTAGGCACAAAAGTCACTTTACAGTTTGCAAGTCTTTTTAGCTACTTTTTGTAAATACAATACCAAAAACAAGAAATTGATATAGCCGAATTTCTAAATTTTAAAAGAAAAAAAAAACTGTTCTAACAGTAATTGGTTGGCAAATGTCTCAAGCTTTAGTTCAGTATCAGATGATAATTATCAGTGAACGCTCTCTCCAAATGCCTAGACAAAAAGATCATGACAAACATGAGTCCTATGAGTGTTAAAATATAAGGTTTGTGCTTCTACAGACACAGGCTACAGAGACCAGAACATTAGGCTGGAATATTCATAAGCTCAATGAGCTTTTAGTGCAAATCTGCAATGCAAATGAACTTTTTGACACTTGTGCTGTTTTAAGTGCATCTTAAAAAGAGAGAAGAGGCTAATAAACTAAATCTATTTATCTAACACAATTCATTTAGATGAAACAAAGAGCTTACTGTCTCATATCCAGAGATATTGTACTGCACTACTTACTGTTAACAGAAATACTAAAATTAAATAATCTTAGTGTCATGCAATAATAAATTTGATACTGAAAACAAGTTTACTGGTAAAATCAAATCTTAACCCATTGAATCGAGCCATTGTGTTAGTAGCCTAATAACAAAACCATTAAATCGTGTCATATCACGTCCGTTCCTCCAGAACCAACAGAAACAGCCCAATATACAGCAACGAGAAAGGCTCACATAAATAAAGTACTTGAAAGATAACTGAGCAATATCTCAAACAAATATAATACGATGTTTATCCTGAATGCATTTTTTCTAAAATTGCAATTTCTTATATAATAATAAAACAACATTTGACGAAGTTAAGGCTGGAAGATACATTATATTAATATTTTAATTTCTTAACCATGTGTAGAACTTTGTTGGTGTCCATGTTACGATGCATTTTGAGATGCTCTGTTAAATCAACAAGAGATTTTAGGTCATATTTACCAACTTTTACATTTTTAACTAAAGTAACCCAGCAGTTGCATGAGTGATTTCTTACCTCTGATCGTTGTGACTGATATAGCGGAAAATATCCACATTAAAAGTAAATCCAATGAGAAAACAGTCACAGGTGAATGAGCTGCTTTCATTGTAGCGTCAGTCTACGCGTGCAACTACATCTCATCCCAACACTAAATGTCAACACGTGCGCTTTCCATCAAATCCTGTTAATAAAGCAAAAATGAATCCTTTCAGAAGCGCACAGAAGCTCATGTGCTGTACAGTACAGTGAGTGAAAGAAGCGCAGGTACTGTGTAACATCTCTTAAAGGTGCTACAAGCAAAAGTTAAAGAGAGAGAGAGAGAGAGAGACGTGATCGTTTCATGAGCAGCGTATCAAAGCAGCGCATCTCTTCCTGCGTCGTTGCCATGGAGTCTCTTCATCCTCCTTAACTAGTCAAACGTGTTAACTTATCTGTAGTGTAAATGCAACTTTACTGTGGTCAGTTTGCGTTCATTAAACATGGTGGCACGATGCACGAGCAATGCTCGTGCCCGTGACTGTTCAATACCAGCGGTGCTGATCATAGAGAAACACGCCATTTCTCTTCTTCTGTTTTGATGCTGTTTGCATTGCTTGGTTTCAAAGCCACTCAACTGCCCGCTTGATACACGATGTTAACGCTTATATGCGTTACTATAACCAAGTTTTAACCAAGTCCATCCATCAGAGAGAACGGCAACAATTCTACAGTACATACAGTGTCATAAATCATACATTTCCACTGTACTGTTGTTCACTGCTAACTAAACCTTACAGTCTCTGCAGAAACCTTTTATTAACTTTATTAACATAAAGAGCTTCATTTTAGACCTGTCACCACCCTGTGCTTGTATATACTGTACAGCGAGGTCCAAAAGTCTGAAAGCAAGCATTGCAACAAAACAAATAAGAAATATTAAAGATGAAACTTTATTTTTGAGCCACTAATCAAATATTTTAGCTCCATTTTACACAACTAGTCAAATATTTTTCACGTTGACCATGTGAACTCCTTTGTATTAAAGACCAGATGTTCTTGCTTGCTTTGAAGGACACAAGATGCTCTTTAGAACATTCTCAGAAAAAATGGACCAAAAGGTTTTGTACCGACTTCCATATCAGATCCAGTGCATGTTATTATTAAAGAACATGTTGTGTGTCAAGCTTCAGCTCAGTTCTGAAAATATAATTTATCATCCGTTCTTTCAGATTTACAGACTCCAGTGTATGTGTGCGTTATTCCTGCATTAAATTAGTTTATGATAAAGAGTAAAACAGCTCTACTGAGTCTATGAGTTACTGCAGGACCTCACAGCTCCTCGTGCAGATTCCTCTTTTCTTAAAACAAACAGTAACAAAAATTACATTCACATTGTATTTAACAATCGTACGGCATTGCTATTCAAATTCAGCAGGTATTTTTAGAAGAGTGTGTGGATTAGATAAACTGCTGGGCCAACAATACTCAAGCTTGAGATGTTTTATTAATCAGAAACAACATTTAAAGATGAACGATTCATTTTAATTGAGTTCCTGAGTTTCTTAAGTTCTTAAAGTCTGCATTTAGATTTAGAAGCAACAGTGATTAGAACAGCCTGTTGTTCGTGAATCTTTTCCCATGTGCGAAAATCTCTAATTAAATACTATTAAAAGTCTAATTCTATTGAATTTCTAATTAAGCTTTAAGTTATTTAAACTTTTAAACTGTTACTTGATCTCCTAAAACCCAAAAGCTCATCTGATGTGTTTAGAAATAACACACATTTTTATGAAAGTATTTTGTCATATAATCAGTGCTAATGAACAAGAGGAATTTCTCTGAAAAGGTTTAAAGTTCAAAAAGGGATTCAAGCTTAAGAAATGTTCAATTAATCACACGAGCTCTCAAAGATCAGCTCTTATACTGATGTAGAATCACTTAAAATAAAAATAAGCCACCATTGAGCATTTAATTAGTTATGCAACGCCGGTTGATTGTGTGTTTAGCTGAAATCAAGACTCTGTAATCAATGTAAGGCAACAGGAAATAGTTTATCATATATTTCAATATCATAACATAGTTCACATCCTTTAAAAAACAAAAATGCTCAAAAACAAACCTAAAAATAACCTTGGACAGGTTGTGATCATTAAAATATAAATATTTCAGACGTGTGTTTCTAAGACATGCAACTCTCACCAAAACACAGTGAAGAAAACATTCATACAGATGCTTTTGTTCATGTATGTGTGGTTCATTATATATATAAAACACAATGACACATTTTTGCGTCACACACACGTTAACACACACACGCAAACTCTGATATTATAATTCCTCTTTAGTGTCTTTGTGTAGCACATCTGTGTGTTTGTCGTCCTTCAACCATTTGTTGAAGACAGCTACAGGGTCAATGTTCCAGTGTTTGTGGAAGGAAACGGGGGTCTGGTGAGCCAAAAACTCCCTCGAATAGTCTTCTGGACGAGCCTGAAATTACATATAAAAACACACACACAGATCTGATTCGTGTTATTAGAACTAAAACACAATCATCTCCCTCTTATTTTGGTGAATCAAAAATGTCAGAGGAAGAACATTTGCCTCAAACACTGGTGAGGTCATGTGACTTAACAGAAAAATATAACATCTAAACTTAATAGCACTTAAAAGTAGAGGATGTTTGTGCTTAAAAAGTCCTAAAATAAGAGCACTGTTGTTATTCATTAACTACTGTAACCGAGACATTGAAAACACAACCAGCCCGTCATGAAAAATGACTTTGAGAGTGAAATGTTTTCAGTTACACAGTGTATCAGGACCAGCTGTACGGGGCATTGAGGAACATTGGAAATGTTGGAGTTTGGAAATGAGAGAACGACAAATGTTCAGAGCAATTATTTATTATTTTAGAAATAAATTAGAATTACCATGTCTGGACAGATTTTCATTCACAAAGATCTACAAAAATGTCTTTAGAAACCTGAACTGGCTGCCTAAATCACACCATTGCTAAAATAACTTGTATCTTAGTTCAAACTTTAGTTAGAACCACAACACCTTAAGACACAAAAAGACAGCACGGAATTATGGGTAATCTGAAAGCTTCCGACACAGCTGAGGTTTGAAAGCTGATTATAAAGTCACCAAATGCCATCAAAGCGAGCTGTCTGACCTTATGCGAGACATCCAGCACAATGAAAGTGTGGAGTGACAGGATAAAAATGGTTCAGGTGCTGTGCTGCTTACGCTCTTTGTCTCGTGTGATTACGGGACAAAGAGCTGCGGGACGTCGCTGTTAGATTTTGAAGGTTTCTGACATACTGAAGAACAATGTGTGTGTTCTTAAGATCTAGTTATACTTTCGGAAACCAAAATATGTGAAACTTTCCCTAGATGCTCGTGGTTGTTCTAAGATTTCTACTGTGTGTGTGTTGCATGAGTACCTGATGGAAGAGAGGACTGTGGGTAACAGGAACCCGTAGAGCATTGAGGCACATACCCAAAACCATGTCGTCAGGGGCGTCATTACTGTAACACTTACACCCGCTGGCCAACAATCTGATCACAGCTTCACGACTGAACACCATCCTACACACACACACAATATAACTTAACACTGCATACGTAACTTGGGTTGCCCAATGTAGTACATTTAAAAACACCGGTCATGTATAAGATAAACATGAATATGTGTTATGAAAATGTTATTGACGTGAGACATTGATTCGCTTCTGTTCTTGTTTTGTATGTTAATGCCACACGAGGGGTTGCTGTGCACACGGTCACTTGCGGTAAGCTAATTTCAGCTGGTGTTGTTTGCCAAATGTACTAGCAAATTGTGAAGCACTTGGCTAATTATCTTTAGGGGGGCAAATTAGAGCGCTCAGTTTCCAATTGCGATGGCTCTACAACATTCACCATGACGTGAATTTTAAGATTGCCCGTAAATTTAAACCCTGTATGTGCAACATGTTACAAACCAAAACTCAATTTTGTTAAAATGTTTTTTGCTAATTATTATTCTTTTCTGACTTATAAACTATGAGATTATATAGTTTATACTGTATATAGAGTGTGTATATATATATATGTATATATATGTATACACACACACACACACACACACACACAGATATATATATATAGATGTAGTACATTTGTTCACACTATATAAATTTTTCACATAATAATTCACATTAGTTTTCCACAAACTCACCCCCCTCCACCAGTGATGTAACTGTAGCCTCCCTGGCCCAATCCATAACCATAGCGCTCCCCCAGACATACTGGCTCACTGGAGTCATAACAGCTCAGCAAGGCCTGCAGTCTGGACAGGCTGTGAGAAGCAAACACAGGATGCCACCCACTGACATGAACTGCCACAAACACCACTGACAGCTTGTAAACAAATGCAACTTTCCAGACATTCATTTTACGTCGGCTACGCAGGCACCTGAACAGCTGACCCTTTACCTTATAAGGGTGTCATCGTCCACAATCAACAGCCAATCAGTCTTGGGCACGGCACTGCTTAAAAATCTTCTCAAGATAGCGAATGTCTTCCCACAGTGACCTGCAAGAGTTAAAGGTACACTTCTTAAAGGTACAGTTTCCTCGAAAATGCTGTCTTCAAACCTGCTGGAGTCGTTATTTTGTAAAAACAAACAAACAAAAGGAAAGGTTTAGCAGAATGCTGATGTTGCTTTTCTATAAAAATAAAGTGGATAAAGATAAAGCTACAGAAAAACACCATAATATTAGTCTAATGACTCAGAAACTACATTTTGACTTTAATTTGGTGCAAGACATTAAGAAGCATGTAAAGAAGTCATTTAAGGTTTGGCCCAATTTTCACTTTTGAGTGAACTATTACTTTATATACTTTAATAAAAGTTCACCCTGACCAAGAAACATCACTGAGCACTTTTACTATTTTTAAAACATCTCTTTTAAACTAGGTTTCCATTAAGTCATAGACAGCCAGACAGAAAATTATCCACTTTCTGCTACCTCATGTGTTTTTTTAATACCCAGAGGCGAGTTGACTTTGTCTGACTTTGCCGAGAGCTTTACAATTCAGCTCCCAACCTCAACGCTGTCACTCAGCTGTCGGGAAAAATTGCCAATTAACGCCCTCGGTCTGAAAGGAAAACAGAATGGAAGTCCAGAGTACGGAACACTTTATCTCCGTTATGTTATGTACTCCCGGCTAAGTACCGTAAACATGATGTGATATCTCTGAGTATCTGAGGAGACTTTTCTTTCCCAAGCAAACAACCACATAATGACAAAAAGATAGTTCTCTTGTTACCATCATCGGGAAAATAAAAAAAACAAGGTCGGACCTCGAAGACACTGTGCGTGTTTCTGGAACGAAGCGCCGCGCGGGTGAGAATAATGTAGAGAGAATAAAAGCATAAGCGACAATGAGGTCTGGGGGAAAAAGAGCAGAACAGGATGTGCTGATGTCAGACTTCACACGGTGAACAGAACCCTCCACAACACATATCAGAGTCTCCTGTAGCGTCCCGGCCCATCTGACAGCCTTCAGCCGTGTCACCAGTGGGTTGAAAAGTCTCTCGAGGTGGAATCTCAGAGATCTAAAGAGTGACTGTGTCTAAGTGTGTTTGTGTGTCTGTTTGAAACACGACACACCGGTTTAAGGAAAGAGAATTATATGGAAAACAGCAGAGAATGTAAAAAACACATCATATTTTTCTGTATAGAATTGGTGTCGAATACAGTCACACTTGTTTTGCAAGTGGAAGGAAAGTAAATTTATACTAAGTACAGAAGCTAGATTTATTGCATCCAGTAGAAACTGTGAAGAGTCTCACTGCGGTTCTGATTGGTCGTGCTGTTATAATCAGGAGACGAGGGGTGTGTTCACACCAGCAGAATAATGACTGTATTGTGACGGGTCCTCACTGTCAGATTGAGCTCAATGTCAGTGTATCAGCGAGTGGTAGTTCTGAAAACACATACTGAACGCTGACCCCGAAAGACTGGGATGACCTGACACTATCTGTCTATCTTCATTCTAATTATCAAAGAGCTGAAACATTCAGATTATATCAAAATTTACCAGAGCACAAAGCGATCTGATATTGAGTCCATGACTCCAAATTTGGCTTTACATTAAACTTCCATCAGATATATTTTCAGATTCAGTTTTAAGGTTTACCCAAAATATCTCTAAGCTTTGAAATGGCACTTTATCGCTCATTTAAAACATTCACAAGGGATAGTGTTTAATATTTCTGTACAACAACAGATCTGAGGACACAAGACATCCATAAATCAACACAGAATTATAAAAACATGACAGATTACAGAACTTGCCTCTGTCTGTGTTGGGCACTCCCAGATTAATCGTGGGTATAGACAGATCTTCATAATCACTGTAATACTCCAGTAATGTGGCCTGTTTGCCCCACGTTTTCTTCACCACAGGAACTGTCATAAAGAAACAAAATCAATCATTACAAAAGAGTTCTATTCACACACAAAAGCCATAAACAATTACACACTGTCACTGTCTACTGTAAACTTTTGTTGAATTTTACCCCATGCAAACAAATATATAAGTGATATATATATATATATATATATATATTTGACTATAATATACATATAGTCGTATAATGTCCATATAGTCGTATAATGTCCATATAGTCGTATAATGTCCATATAGTCGTATAATGTCTATATAGTCGTATATTCCTATAATATACATATAATGCTCACCAATGACCTGATATTTCATACTACAGCACGGCTGTGTGACTGATGCTTAATTCATCAACACATCAGAACGTCTGTCAGCTGATCAGAATGAAGCATTTAACAATGTTACAAAATAACCAAAAATATTCATATTTGCGAGTTTTGCTGTAATGCTACTGCCTCCATTTTTCACAGGAATTTGTTTTATTTAAAAGTAATTGAAAAGGAAATATTATGTTCCTCCTAATGCGTCTCTAAAACTCCTCAGAGCGACTTGTGAAAGATAATTATGATAATTGGTACAATTAGATGCAACTGACGTGCCAGTGGGTTCAGTTTTGTCTTCCTTTCCTTCCCAGATGCTTTTCTGAATTCGACGCGCAACACTTTATCTGTCTCATTAAGTTGGAATTGATGTCTGGTGCTTAGCGACTGCCTGGAGTTGTCGAGAAGGGCCTTAATACTGTAAGACAAGCCTGGAGAAAAGCCCACTGAGGCTCTCAGCCAAAGACTCTCAAAACAGACTCCAACCACTCCAGAGGTTAAACGGCGCGAGACGCTCGCTGAACCGTGAAAGCGAAGGCCACACCGGACTTCATCAGCAACAACTCCAACAGTGCGAAATGAAACCGGGCAGAGTTCAGGAAACCGGTAATGCGAGCGTAAGGGCTCCTGAGAAGATGTTTGAGAAGGACGTGTCTTAGGATTTTCTGGATATGACGCTCACCTCTGTCGGAATGAAACTTCTTGCAGGTTTTCACGGCTACGAAAATGTTTTCGCTCTTAACAGGCTGACCCTAGAGGAAGAAGATGAAGAGAACGGTTTGATCAAATGACATGATACTCAGGGCTCATGCTAAGATGTGGTGACGGTTATTTTTAGGGTTCAGTCTTTCAGAGAACTTTCAGTCAATTTTAAAGTACATCAGATACAGTATCATTGTTCAACAGACATAAATGTGCATTTTCGAGACCGTTTAAAACCTTGCATTTTAACAGATGCATCACCACATAGCCTTTATGCTTCTTTAAGTATCTTAGATAAGTTTACTTGGTAAATCTTTGACTGATAAAATCTTTACTAGACTGTTTAACTATCTTTCAGCTGATTGGCTCATCAGAGAATGAAAACAGCATCATTCTTACACTGCAATTTAAACCACATACATTTCTAATAAAGTAACCGGCCAGCTGGCATGTCAATTCTTATCCTCAGAAAACATCTGCCCTGCCAAATCAATCTCATTTCAACCAACACACAATCCTGTTATCCTGCCGGTATGAACTTCTCTGGTTCAGGCTGAATATGAAGAGAGCAGGAGAAGATCTGATAACCTCCAGCTGGAGGCAAGACAGCCGGAGCTGCTTCAGGGAGATCCTGTTGTACACTCAGCCTTCTGTGATTATTAAACACCCGGAGATTCTGGACATCTGTGGTCAGCAGAAGATGAACATCAGGGCGGGAAAGCAGAGCTCTCTCCCCCTGCAGTGACCTGATAAAGCTACGGCTCTTTTATAAGAGTCTGCTGTTGAGACAGCTGTTGAGAATATGATACAGTGCTGAAAACACACAAGGTTTTTTAAAATATCATGTAGGATTTATCTCTATATATTTTTAACCTTGTGTAGGCAGGGTGAGACTGCTAAATATTCACTTCTTTCTTTGAATTTAGATGACAAAATCCCCACTGTTCTCTTCTAAAGACGGTACACTATATTCTTGATTTTAATTTGTTTAGAATTGAGGTTTATTTTAACACCAAATCTTTAAGAAGCTGCAAGGTTTTAGGACAAACGTCCAATTGCATAATTACATAAAAGTCTGGTATATAATGAGAAAGTTGAGGTTCAGATAAAAGATTCAACTTTGTTCTCCAGTAAAAATTACATATTTGGTTGGGGCAGGTTGTCACAGTGGTAGTACATTTGTAACCCCCAAACTTGGTGTTGTATGAACAAAACGTTTTCATCTCATAATGAGATGCTATTTGAGAAGCACATCTACATCCACCAAAAAAGTTTAAGAAACAAAAAATCTCTAAACCTTCACTGCAGGTTTCTTTCTTTAGCAAAGAAAAGTGATTTATGTACAATTAGATGTCAAATTTGAAACATCAGTTTACTTTTACATTTGTTCTGTTGATTATACTACATTTTCTCGAGAAATCCCCCGTCTGCTGGGAGAAAATGCCCCTTGTGCAAATGGTGGCAGAGAAAAGCTTTATTTCCTCACATTGGTCACCGTGTCGACTGACAGCCCGTCAAGCAGAGCACAAGGTTTAAACTTTTTCCCCTGAGAGTCTTTCTTGGGCACTGATTAAAGGTGTTTGTGAGAGGTGTGTTAAGTGCTTTTGTAGGTGTTGAGGTTACCTACACACAGCGGTGAGTGGTTGCTGACGGTGGTGGCACAGCGCTGCGCGGCTGGAACCTGCGCTGACAGCGTGCAGAACTCAGGAACCGCCGTCAGCTGAGGCCCCTTTCCGTCCTCCCAGATATACAGCGCCACCTGCGGGAGACATTTCAGACACGCAGGAAAAAAATATTAGATTCGAACCAGAGTCATCTGCATGAGCACCAAAGCTCTGTATGTCACAGCACATGTAGCAACCACTAATTATTAGATTTAGTTATTATACTAATTATTAGATTATTAGAATTATTATTATTAGATGTTCCTGTAGCTCAACTGGTAGAGCATTGCGTTAGCAGCGCAAAGGTTGTGGGTTTGATCCCAGGGAACACAAGTACTGATAAAAATGTATACGTTGAATTCACTGTAAGTCGCTTTGGATAAAAGCATCTGCCGAATGAATAAATGTAAATGTAATGTAAATGTATTAGATGTATTTTAAAGAGCACTTTAGGAAGAATGGAACACTATGCTTCTGAAAAAATCAAATCTGTGTATAAAAAGAGACTCAGTGATGGAAAATGTAACTGTCGTGATGCGTCGTGAGTTATCAGACTGTCTGTCTTCAGCTCTGGAGGGTTTAACAGGAGGGGACAAAAGAGACGAGTGCTGAAAAAAAATTATTCTAATCCCATAAAAGAATAAATCACAGAGACTATGATGTTTCTGAGACTGTGAGGACTAAATGGAGAGATTTATTTTCTGCACAGAATTTTATGGAAAGATTGAGCGGCCGAGAAAGAAATGGACAGAGATAGGAGGAAAGAGGGAGGGAGGGACAGCGAACGAGGGAGAGAGAAAGATTGAACAAGAAGGTGGAGATACAGAATGTCCCTGAGAAATGTGACAGCAGATTCTGGAAGGTTCTGGAAGAGCTGTTCCAGTTATAGAGTGAAGTAAGAGATTACAATAGGATCAGGCCTGCAGCTTTTAAACACGTCACCAGCTATTTATAAAGGAGCATCAGAAGTTACTAACAGAGTGTGTGAGGTTTGTCAACACCCTCATTAAAATGACCATCATGTCAACACAACCCATCACAGGATAACAGGATGACTGAGGGTTAGTTCTGAAGAGAGGACAAGATCTTTCTCACCTCATGTTTCAGATCGATGGTAAAGTCTGACTTTAAAGGCTCCTCCTGAATTCTGCTCGTCAACCTAAAACGAAACATGACAGTTAAAATTAGTAACAAACTAAATGCAAGAAAAACGCAAGCAGCAATCCGTAACTTTTGCCTCTCTGTCGCCATCTCTGTTCAAAACCTAAAACTGCAGGTTGCTTTACGTTCTTTTCCTTGCGTACGTTTAAGCAAAATGAAGCCAGACTGACATTTTCTGGAAAAATTAGACCTGACAGATTAAATTATAAATCGTTATTATAAACTTATCGTTGGGAACCCCATGGAAATGGAATATTTTTAATCATCTTTAACTCAGTCAGTCATATCACTGACTGGATAATATATGCATAAAAAGGATTAAAGTGAAACAGATGAACCCTGGAGCTACATTGTGATGGTGAGCCAAGGGCGACTGAAGGCTTCAATCGAACCTGTTGACAAGAGGGATGCTAAGCGCCCATCCTGCAGAGAAGTCTGGGTATTTGAAGGCCGCTGGGTTCTCAGAGAAGGCATAATGATGGATGATGGTGGACTCTTCATCGTGTAACGGCTTGCCAAGAAACCACTCCTGGGGACACAAAGAAGAGATCAATCACACCGATGGTCATCTCACACTAAATTAAAGCATAACGCCTGCCCCCAATTTAAATAACACTGCGGTCCCAGACCGCACAGCCAGACGTATGCAAATGAGACGTCAGGCTTAAATACAATGATCCTGAGACGTGACCTTCTAAATCTTCAACATCATATCAGCTAAATGAACAAACAAAAAAGACAACTGAATGCCTGTCATTCACAACCCATGTGACTTTCTTCCACAGAACACAAAGGAGAACATTTTGGAAAACGCACTGATAGTTTCTTCCGTGCACAATAAGAAAGGGGTTTTTATGCTTTAAAAAGGATGCAAAAACACTATAAATGCATCTAAATACTCTATAAGTCTTGTGCACTAATTCTAGGGGACAAAAGCAAACTTCCCAGGAAGCCTTACGCTCACTTAAAATAAAACAAAACAAGTATTTAGGATGCAGTCTGTAACCTCTTTTGGTTTAAAAGTTAAGAGAAAAGTTTATCGATCATAAATTAGACGATTCATGACAGACATGAAAACAATTACACTCAACTTTCTCATTAAATGCTGACACCCTGGGGTGTGACATTCAAATTATTCACATCATTTAAGGAAAAAAAACTTAAAAGGCTTTTAAATGTCACTTGAAGGTGTTCTATAAACCTCTTTATTCCAAACATCTGAATGAATGGAGTTTCTTTTTGAACATCACGTAAAGGTCTTACTTTTCTGCGGTCAAATTTTCGGAGGACTTGTCGAAGTTTTCCAAGCGTCACCCTGGTGTCTTCCTCCAGAAACATGAGCCAGGAGGAGTTTTTCCCAAACTGAGAGGAAAAGCTAAAGAAAAGAGGTGTATCATCAACATCCGAAACATCAGGTTAGAACTTATATAAATGTAAAAAGGAAAACGTATATCCTGACTGGTCATTTTTTTCAGAGCATTCACAATTTTGCACTGCACTGAAATGTTTTATTCTAAAAGTGCTGCTGTGTGACAAATTAATTTTTAAAAGTCCTAATATATTAAATTAATTTGACAAAAGGAGATATCACACCATGTTTTATACAGTAAGAAAAAAATACTCACAGAAATCAAAAGCAGGAACAAATATTTCTCGTTAATAGTAAAATTAAAGCTGCAATTTTTAACTGTCACCTCACTATCGCCATCTCTGTTTAAAACATAAAACTACAGGTCACTTTTTATTACGTAAAGTCAAATTAAGCCAAACTGACATTTCCTGGGAATTTAGACCCTTAAATCATCATCTTAAATTATAAATCATCATTAATTGCTGTGAATTGGGGTAAGATAAGGAGACCATTTTGAAAACTCATCTGTCATGTTCTTTTTAATAACTGATTTCTGTTCATTTTTAACCTAATAAAGTTACAGACTGTAAATTTAATTTTTGACACTGTTACCTATCAAGAGTACAAACTGTATATAATCCACTCTGTTTCTTGTAGATATCTGACAGATTATAGAGGTAAAAACCGTTGGTTTAAAGCTTAAACTAACGTAAACATGAATTGGATTCACTTGTAGAGGGAATGTATATAATATTTTCCCATCATCACTTACTAGGGCATCAGAGGGAGAATGCTCCAGTTCCCCTCTGTGTCTGACAGTGTGTGTAAAAGCAGGATAACAGGACGACTCTGAAAGACACACACACACACACACACACAGTTACTGTCAGTAAATGAGAAAACCAGGAGAAGTCTCACAGCTATCAGGGTTTGCTGGATCTCAGATAACAGTTGGCTTTCAGACCAACAGCCTGAACACTGGATGGACTTCAAGGACAGGCTGGAACAGAGATGTATCTTCTGAGATGCAGACGGATTTTGCAGTCTAGCAGTCTAGCCTGCTACGCTCTGATACGGTGAAACCTGTCAATGTTTTTCTTCAGACAGCTGTGTGTACATCAGCGCTGAGCTAATGTCTGCTGAGAATAATTTGACACAAATTACTTTAAAATTTACCAGAAACATTTTTGTTACATCGTTATTTATTGACTCAGAAATTCCCACAACACCGTTGGGTACAAGAAGAACAAGAAGTACAAGAAGAATACGGTACGTTAAGCAACAAAAAGAAACAAGTTTTACCTAAATCACCCAACAACTGAATTTTAGTGTGACAAAATTCATGTGTTAAGCCTTCAAATTCTCTTTCTAATACATTTTTCCTACAAATTTAAATTTTAAATAAAAAACACGTCTAAGAAACTCTTAATTTTCAAAAAGAGAAACTGACGGTGGCTGAATACAGAAGTGAGGAATGTCTTTATACAGGATATTTTTAGGATCAGGATATGAAAAAGAATGACAGACACTTTGCCGTGAGTCACTGATGATGTTGAAGACGTGGGTCATCAGGACCTTGTTACCTGACGTAACCTTTATAAATAGAAGGTCACGGTGGCTTCATTGCACGGCCAGAGACGATAAAGGTGAGAAATTAGCCGTCTTTCTATTCTTAGTGATGTTTGATCTGGTGTCCTGTGTCACAGACACACGGCTGAAAATGAGACACATTCATGACCTCAATTTCAACAGCTTGTCTAGTCAGTTTATCCCTAAAGAATGTTACTAAGGTTACTAACAGGTTAACTAGCAGAGGTTTAATTTGTAGAGAACTCTGCATTTCCGATTAAGTTCTTGGTAATTAACCTTGTGGCATTTTTAACAAAGTGACATTTGAGAAATCTGTTTAATCTAAAAGGGTTTTTAAGGTGCTTAAATGTCACGGCATAGAATAATATCCTGAGAACGCGGGTGATGAAGCAGGCAAGCAATCTACGCTTGACCAAACTACACCGACAGCTTTAAAAAAACTATAAAACGTTAATAGGATAAATAACATCTGGCATGTTTTGACCGGACAAATCACTTACGGGAGAACGGACAACATCCCTGTTTAACTAATCTTTTAAGCTACACAATGTGGTAAAATACACAAACTTTCCTAGTCAGCAGCCTGCATCTAAACTGTGTTTTAAAAAGCTGCATGTCAGGTCAAACTAATAGAAATCATTATGGGATGTATTTCAGTTGTGAGGTCAGGTTGGCTTGGCTAATGTTCTTTGTCCGTTCAGTCTAATTATAATGGAGATTGGAACAAATGTAGTAAATCACACTGCCTTGCCAAAGGCTGCGGTCTAACCATGACTGTGTATCTGTGTAATTAATTAGAGAAAATCTGGGCTGATGGAGAAAACTAATCACAGCCTCCTTATTGTCTAGAATGAATTACCCTGTTGTCTTTTCCAAGTCATTTTCAATTAGAGAATTCCCTCCACTACTTTTTGTATAAATTAGAAGACATACT
>JAZGTK010011523.1:0-15543 GCA_036877625.1 Ambastaia sidthimunki | reverse complement strand
CTTTTCATCTATTAAAGTACTTAAACTGCAACTACACTTTTAGCTAGATATGCTAAACTTTATATAGCTAAAATAACTACATGTGGGTGTTAATCAGCATAATTTATTTATTTCAGAAACAGCATAAAATCAAAACCAAAGTGTACCAAATTGCAGATGTCAGGGAACACTACTAAGTGACAATTTAATTCAAATGTTTTTGTTTTGTTAATGAGCTATTTAGGAGGTATTTGTTTGCTCTTAGGTGTTTGACTCTTATGAGCACTGCACTCTGTATTACAGCTCTGACACTGAGCAAGTTCATTAAAAAGTCTAAACAGAAAACTGTCTAAAAATTTCTCTGAAATCAGGGAAGGCTGTGTGTGCAATACATACA
Organism: Ambastaia sidthimunki; assembly: GCA_036877625.1. Lineage (NCBI taxonomy): Eukaryota > Metazoa > Chordata > Actinopteri > Cypriniformes > Botiidae > Ambastaia > Ambastaia sidthimunki. The sequence continues at coordinate 15,167 of JAZGTK010011523.1, read as the reverse complement.
ACATGACATAAAACAATGCTACCATGTGTATGTTACAGATATGTTACAGATATGTTGATAAGAAAAATGACACTATTTTGAAAACCGAGCTATCCTCATGAAAACAAATATAGCATAGTAGCTTCTTATGTTAAATGTTTAAATATCTTAAATAAGCTAATAAAAAGTTTAATACATTTAAGACAATCTGAACAAAGTAGAATTATGTTTTCTTCAGGCTGCCATCTCTACTCCATAAACACACATCATGGGGTGGAGCTTAGAATCGTCGCGGCGATAAGAAACAAGCTCCTTCTCATCACCAGGAAACAGTCACGACTTGAAAGCCTCAGCTCTTTTGCTACAGTGACAGGGGCTAGTGACTCACCTGTGGAGGAGTTCCAGTACATACGGGTAAGAGTGAAAGTCATGATTCAATGATAGAAGTCATGATTCAGTGATAGAAGTCGTGATTTATTTGCAGTGTATAAGACGTGTTTAGCAAAATAAACACTTGGCTAACCTTTCAGATGTACGCTGTCCCCTATTTTAGGAGATTTGCTTGTGTGACTGCCCGGTGGTCATGGCATTGGTTGATGGCCCAACAGGAGAGAATGATCACATGATTTGTGTAGCTTACAGACATCAGTTTGACTTAATCAATGAGAGCACTGGAGATGCCTATAGACTACACCATGTAGATGCCAACCGGGTGAGAAATATTTGCTTACGCAGGCATTCATTATCTGCATACAAAAAACCTTTGTATAACCTTTGTGTTTAACCTTTTGCAGTTTCTGATTGGTAACATGAGTGATGAGTATTGACATCGTTCACTATGATGTTTTCCAGGTGAACTTTGTTGCTGCCATAGATGTGTATGAAGATGGAGAGGCTGGACTTCTTCTTTGTTACAACAGTTAGTGTTTACTATTGTCAAAACATCTCTGATTATATTTATTTCGGTGTAGTCTGATCCTCCAATACTGTTCTACTTCTGTTTTAATAGATATTTGTGTCTATAAGAAGGTGTGTCCATTTAATGGCTCCACACCCATGATTCAGCCAAACTCTTCAGACTTCCATTTCAGCTGGAACCAAATGCCCAATGCTATTGGTTGGTACCTGTAGTAGCTTGCATGCCAGCCAGTGTTTGTTACTGTATGTTCATAGTATTTTATTAATCTTCATTTCAGCAATTATTTGCAACAGTTTGTATTGGTAGAAATAACTCATATCTTCCCTGTGATGTCATTTCCTGTGCCACAGTGTGTGCATTCCCTTATATCCTGGCCTTTACCACTGACTCCATAGAGATTCGGCTAGTTGTTAATGGCAACCTAGTATATACAGCTGTTGTTCCAGAACTGCAGCTGACTGCATCCAGAGTAAGTGTTCTGATCACTATTTGACAGTTGTTCCAAAGAGCATCTTGTGTGCTTCAATGGAAGAAAATCTGTTTGTGCACGGGAGTAAACATCACAAATATATTTCAAAAATATATTAAACATCACACAATATTTCTTGCTTAACATCACATTGTTTCTTTGTTTGACATGTTTTCAAAATCCTGAAACTTTGTCAATTTGTTAAATTAGATTTCAAGTCCAAGATTTTTCTTGTTGATCTTTGAATCTTACTGTATGTGATTTATATATTTATGACTGATATATAGTAGGACACATTGTCATCAACACATCTTCAACTGTTATGTTCTGATAGCTAATGTGTTCTGTATTGTTCTAATATGCGCTTGTGTTGATTTAAGTCTGTTATTTATTTATTAGCCTTTTTGTCTACCGTATATGATGCTTATTTGTGTATAATTGTATGTTCCCATCATTTTTCCTGTTTTTTCTGCAGTCTGATATCTATTTCATCTCATCAGCACCTATAAACTCTGCGTCTAACTGCAGCTCCAGAGACACTAGTTCCCAGAGTTCACCTCAGACCCCCACAGGCTACGAGATGCCCATCTTCCCGTCACCTCTTGGAGATGGTAGGATTAGATTCTTAATGATGGAATATGTACATCATTTACCTGTTCTGACTAATGCACATCTTTTTTGAGGGGGCACCCCTTACCTAACTTACCTGGCCCTCAGTGAATGGACATTAAGCTTCTGTTAGCCTATATTATAGATGCTAAATGAATCTTCCTGTGGGAATATGTTTAGGATTCATAAGTGCGAATTGTTGCCTCTGTATCTGTCCTTGCATATTGTCTTTTAATGCATTTGTCTTTTTGAGCCGTGCGTGTGTCAGGTTGATGTAATGCATTTTTCCATCCCTGGTCCAGATTGTATTCGGATCCCATACGGCACCAAGCTATCCCTCTACATGTCTAAAGACTCTGAAGGTACTGCAGGGATTTCTGATTGCCTACATTTCCCATGCTGCCTCGCTAATGCACGTTGCCATGGAAACTCACACTGTCTTTAATTTAATTAACAGACGCATGCAGACAGTGTCGAGTAAAGTGTGAAGTAAACATAATGTGTCCCTTCCTTCTTGCAGTCTCAAAGCATTGACTGAAAAACAGTCAGAAATGCCGATAAACAGAGAGAAACGGTGCCATTGGCAAAAAATAAGATGTACTCTGTCTAAACTGATAGTAGTGATAGAGGCTGTGACAAAATCCACATTGTGATGTTTTTAAACAAACCAGCAATTCATCAGTGACACTTCTGCACCATGGAAAGCAGAACTATGTAGCATTTTGCTATCTTAGCATAATTTTAATCCAATACAATATTCCTTGTTGTTTATTTTTATTTTATTGGGGTCTGCATATATATAACAGGTTTGCATTGTGTCATTCTGTTCCATGGTGCAAAGATGATATGCGAGTGGTTATTCCAGATATGCAAGTGGTTTATAATGAAATAATCCTGTTTAATTGTCATTTTCTGATTGTTGTAAATTAACTTAAATTAACTTCCTTCCTGGCCTATTCAAATAGTTTCCAACCAAGCTTCCACTCTTTTATCTAAAAGAACAACAATCAGGAGTTTTGTTGTAGCCTGCTAGTACAGATCCAGACATATTCTCCAACTTGCATACACACCAAACAGTATGTGTGTATTGTTATTTTCTTGTTGAAGCAAAGAGAAGGATTTCATTACATTACTTTCTGGCAGCATGAGTTTGTTTGTTGTTGTTTGTTTGTTATGTTCTTATTGAGACACAGGTGCAGTTATGCGTGTGATGAAAATGTTATTTCTCCTGCTCTCGTGCTATCATACTTCTCAGTAAAAGCAAAAAAAATCCCCAAAACCAAGAGATTGTTACGTAAAGTTTAGCTTGTTTTTTAACATATTTAGACAGCCAGCACTGTCTTCTGTCAGATTGAATTAGTGGCTTCCCCTTTAAACACCTGGCCTGCCCACATGGTTGCCCTAGATTCTGGGAAACATAAAACATCATTCTTTTAGTTGTCTACATGATATCCAAGTCTTTGCAAGACTCAAGAGAAAAGAGTCAAATTACAATTATAAAAACGTATGAACCTAAATGTATGGCAGTCATCATTAATAATCCGGTAACATATTTTGTAGACTTAGTGTAGGTGGTGTAAAAGCACTGTGGCTCTGTAACATTGTCAAAATGTTGCTCTTTGTTTGTTTGAGCATCCTGACCAGCCCAGCAACTTTGGTTTGGCCAATAGCAATAATTTGGAAGCGGGGCTATTCATTTGGTTAATATTCAAATCTGGTTAATAAAGTTGCACTTCGACTTCGAAGAACAACAAAATCAATTAAAATAAATGGTTTTATTGCAGTTACTTGAGAGTTGCCAAAAACTGCAATAAAGTCTAAAATCAGTGTTTCCAGTCTGACTCAAACCCACCCCCGACTCTCAAGCCCATAATTTGAAGAGACCTAATATAGCCTTACCTGTGGGAAATACAATACAGTTTGTTTCAATATAAACTACCTTGGCTACAGCAGTGTGGCCAAGTGTTAGTACATGACAGCCAGTGTGAATAACTCTACATCTAACCCATCACTAATATGGCATAACATGGCGTTTGTTCTTTAAACGTGTGTGTAAACTTTAAATCTTTAGTCGTTTCTACATTCTTTTCCAACCATCCCTTTCTCTCTTTAAGGTGACGCTCCCTCAAAACACATCTATAAGATCCCATTAAGTAACCTTGTTGGGCGGAGCATAGAGAGACCGCTTAAGTCTCCATTGGTCAACAAAGTAGTCACAGCACCCGCCCCCAGCATGCTACCCCCCGCCCCCACAATCTCAACCGCACCTTCTCTCTCACTGTCCCGTATGGAGATAAAAGAGATCGCCAGCCGCACACGGAAAGAACTGCTGGGTAAGTGTTACATTGTTTATGTGTGGTTTTGTGGGAAGCTGACAGGAAATGCACTGCTAGAAAGCTGCCACAACATCAGTACTGCTGGATCTAACACATACAACTAGCCAAATACAAATACAACTAGCCAAAGTCATAAATGGTTAGTGATGTTCAGTGACATAAATTGTTCAGTCATAAAAGTTACTTAAAACTGTATTTGCAATGTAACAATACAGAATTCTTATTTTTGTGGGAACATCATAAATGTATTTTATATTTAGCATTAAAAAAAATGTGTGTCCTGAATTTAGAATTCTGATGTGTGATGCTCTCTGTACCTGCTGTAGGTTTGACTGAGGAAACCAGCAGTAAGTCACATAGTAACTCAGTGAAACAGAGAAGAACGAGCAAGAAGACCAAGGAGGAAGATCAAAGGAGAACACCAGGAACCACCACTGAGCAGTAAGTGTTTGTGTGTAGGTTTTTTCTGTGTGTTAGACTCAAGCCTAACACTAAGATATCTTCATTCAGAGTGGGAATGGAGTCTGTAGATGGAGAAACTGACATCCAGCGCCTCTGCTTATCTGGCTCTGAGATGGAGCCACGAGATGAGAGCCCACCCACGGCCAGCCCTTTTACCTTCTCCACTTCTTTTGAGGACGATATTTTGGACTTAAAGTGATGACAATCACAGTCTGTGGATCTCAGTACACCTCTCACCTTACGCATCTGCCTACCTTTGACTTTGTCATCACTGTTTTAACACGTCACATTAGATTTCGTGTTTTTCCTCAGTCTATCTGTTTATCTACAGTATGCGGTGTGTTACACTTGGGGAGTCAGTGCGATGTTAGAATTCACTCCTAGTGTGTGTGTGTGTGTGCGTGTGTGCGTGTGTGAGACCCTGTTTACTCTACAAGTCTACAAGGCAGACAGAAATACAACTATAGTCAAAGTCAAATGATCAGTGATCATTTCTGTTCAGAAGAATTCCCCAAAATTATTTAACAATTATAGTTTTTTATGACTATTAAGACAAATTCAACATCAGCTTTGGAGGCTTTGTAACAACCTTGTAGCCATAAGAACATAAAATATGATTCCTAAAAATATTTGGCAAAATACATTTCACTCTCAAGACCTGATTGACACACCTAAAAAACAATGAAACATGTTTTTAAATGTTTTGTATGTTTGTGATTTGTACACTGTGTGATTATTTCAAAGCTGTAAAAAACTATATGCATCTCAGACCAGATGCACAAATTAACATACAAATGTAAACATATATAAATATATATAAGATATACTTTCTAGATATTGTATTATGGACAAGACAAATAAAACTTGTATATATCAACGTTATGGTCTGACCTGCCTCCACCCTCACCATGCTTTTTAAAACCCTGACATGCAATTCTTCAGCAGAAAGGGCAGGAGTCTCCCACAAGTGCCATTCTCTTTTGCACCCTTCAACCGCTAGCCCCCTGTCGGACTGATCGTGAATTGCTTATTTTATGATCCGGAACAAAAACTTCGGTTTGAGATATCCACATCTGTCATATCTGTAACGATTTAATGCAGCTCACAATTCTTAAGGTACGAGCTTTAATTTATTGACATCCGCATTTATGCTCAGAGTATTGACAACCGCACCGTCGAATGCATTTTAAAGTGCTGTTGCTTCTTGACAAGGGCTCTGGATCACCTGCATGCCTCCATTCAACCCCACTGCAAAGTAAAGGGGACTTAAGTATTAATAATTAGGGTGTATTATCTTATCTCCTCATGGATTTGGTACAAATTAAAAGAAACTTCCAGGAATTAAAGCCAGGGTCACTTAGATTAATAAGAGAATGAGAAAACTGATACTACTGTTTACAGTTTAAACTCAGAGATGTTTTAAGAATGTCTGCAATAGCATGACACCAGAACATACGCAAGAGCCTCAGGAACAGAACATGAAACTGAACATAAGTATTAGATGTGGATAAACTGCTTAGCTGAATGCATGTCCCGCCCAGTCGACCCTTCTTACACTTTTAACATTTATCTTAATGTGAACACTAGTAGCAGTCTGGAGTACACAGAAAAACGTAAAAATATTTTTGTAAATGAAAAGTTTAAGTATTATTTATTTGCTTAAAGGGGAATGGGTGAAATGGCGAGACTATCGGGTTTTGTTGTTTTTTATTTCTGTTTTGCCTTGTCCTGTTGTCCTCTGTTCACTCTCTTTAATGTTTTCACAGTGGTTTTGTATCTATATCAGAATTAACTGTTTAGACTGTTGCAGAAACTCTGTGATATCGGAATTAAACAAAAATGAATAAAAAAACACCAAGTGTCTTAAAATATTGTATTGCCATTGTTTTTAATGCCAAGTAATACTTGTGTAAATGTTTGTGTTTCAGATGTGTCCTCAGAAACTATTATTATTGCGATTATAGCATTTATTTGGTAAAAGTGCTGTAGATCACTGCTGTAGTTATTGTTCATTGATATGAAATAAATATTTATGAACTTTGGCTATGTAGTTTGTTTTACAAAGTTCACTTGACAGGAATGCGGAATGCTTTGCATTTTATTTTGGAATGTTTAGCTTTATCAAATTGTAAAATTATTATGAATTAGTATATTTACCTTTTACGTGGTCCCGTTTACATTTCAGGTACAGCTTTTAACTAGCCCCCTCTACGGATATTGTAAGTGTCTCGGTGTCCTCATAAACGTAAATCGACACTTGTTATGTTTCACAATGGCCTGTAGGTGGCAGTGTTTAATCAAACTGTTTGCTCGTTCCGCGGTAAGTCGCCTATAATAAAGAAAAAAATAAGTAGGTCCATGTAAACGTCACAACAGGATTTGTTGTGTTATTTAGTGGGGGAAAATATATACCTCTTTAATCTCTGTCATTCTCTGCTTCACCTTTGACTTTTTGCTATTTATATCCACAATAATCTGTGCATTTTTTTACTTTTGTGCAAGATTTTACATTCAAGTCATTGTAGCTTTAAGCTCTTTACACAAAGGTTGACTAAACACATTTACACTTACAGGTAGGAAAATCTGACAAGCAACAGCATGTTTCTGATGACAATGATGACAACGTGTCAATCGGTTTACATGCATTAAACCACACACTTTCATTCATGTTCTCATGAGATCATTTCTACTGCACTTTCACAGGATTATCCTAAATCACTTCACTGTTGGGAATGATCTGTTCATCAAATAAACTCCAATGCAAAACCAATTAAGACTGAGAAAAGTCTTTGTAATCCGTAGGTCTGCTTTTATCACTGTTTAATTATAACCTTCCTTTCTCTCTTATACACACACACTGTTATTTCACACATCTCCTACCATTCTTTTCAATTTCCTTTTAGTACTGGGAAATAAGACCTGCAGTTGTCATAGACACACAAACAAAAAACTTGATATTCATTTATTGTAAAACACTAGTTAATTTTGTCACACAGGCTCAGTATTCTGTTCTGTACTCAAACAAAAAACTTGATATTCATTTATTGTAAAACACTAGTTAATTTTGTCACACAGGCTCAGTATTCTGTTCTGTACTCAGAGTTCCTGAGGACAGTGCAAGAGCCAGGCTGTGAATTGGAGGCTATGTTAGAAATGCCAAAACTCAAACCCTGGCAGACAAAGAAGAAGGGCAGTGTTTACTCAACAGCATTTGTTAACGCTACAACAATTTTGAAAAGCCAGGGCTTTGCAGAATTTCTCATCTAGAGCGAAGCTTTGATGGGGTTTACTGGTGCTACACACCCACAGCTAACTACAGTAAGGCTTTGAAATACTTAGTGATATTATTTTAGAAGAAATAGTGTTACTAAAATAAATACATCTGGCAAAACATGTTGAATACTATTGACATGGGCTATATTCAATTTGTCAAATTTGAAACTAACCCAGGCTTTCCCACCCACATACCGGAAAGACATGATTTGCCACTGGCATACGTAATGACAGAAAATTACATATAATAACAGAATAATCTGTGAAAAAAAGTGTGGAAGGTTATTGTGGAACAGCCATGTGGACTATGAATTAACCTCAGCAGTTATTGCAATAGGAAACTGAAAAGATGATGTTTAAGATGTAAAAGATGACTCTGGAGGTAAGATTTCTACAAGCCCTCCAATACAGGAAAATAAGGCATGTTGTAGCAAATATATAAATATAACAAGTACACATGCAAACATCATTGTTCAAAAAATGTAAGATGACACTAAATAACCTTCATTTGGTGGTAACACTTTCCATTTCTTTTTTTGACCCATTCCTCTTTGCTAGATAACAAATGGCACCAGCAATGAATGTTGTTAAAGAGCAGAGCTATGATCTGTCATAAGTCGTCTTAGATTTTAACATGGAATGTAAATTTATATCACTGTTGAAGACCGGGATGAAGTTAATCATCAAAGCAGCATCTTGCATCACAGTTGAATCAGATGAGAAGTCTTGACCAATCACTGATTTCCATATTGGACAAAGTTACGCATACGAGGCTACATCCATGAGTATCTGTATCGCCATGGAAACACAAGGCACCTGAGCGATGACATAGGCGAACGAACGTGTCGGCGCTTTAAGTGCCAGCAGGTATGCCATGCTGTGGAGAACTCGACCCAGGAAGAAGACCAGAAAATGAATTTGTGCTAGCGCATATGAGGGCTCCGTCATGGAATAGATGGCCCCTAGAAACAAGAAGGGGAAAATGTTCTCCATGTCATTGCGATGTGCCCTAAAAAAAACACAAAGTTAATCACAGAGGCCTCATTTTATAATAAACAACTCTTGCAAATAGAGCACAGCTCAAGTTGTTATTTTGAAATAAAAAGAAACTGGTTTTGAAAACATAAACAATGGCATTGATTTGGCAATATATAGCAAATAAATGTAAGGAAAAATACAGGAAATTTATTGGCCACAATTTTAAGAACATTTGAAAGATGAAGACAATAAATGATTTAATATAATACAGCGTGACCATGCTTGTTTAACAATAGCTCATGATGAGCATATTCTACACCAGACTGTTTCCTTATATTTCCCTAATGCAACTTTAACTACATCCCTCATGCATTACAACCTTCTTCCTTGGGCCAACTTCTCCTGCAAATATTTCTAGCCAATGTAGTTCTCTAAAAACTGCAATTGACTCGATTTTGAGGTGTTTTGGATGCTCCACATACTGTATGAAAAACTATTTGTCAGATGCCCCAGGGGACTGAGGAATGTAAACACAACATCTGGACTTCAGGTGTACACTGTCTGGTCTAACATCTGGTCTTCAGTCTAATGGCAGCATGCCTCAACAGTGAACTCTGCCAACATAAAATAATCTTGCACATTAAACGTAGTTCCACTCTGAATCACACACACACAAAAAACACAAAGAACACGCAGCCCTTTCAAAAGATCATACTGTAGTAATAGGAAATACCGAGGTAAGTACTTCATACTTCTTTTATAAAAACACATTAATGGACTTCTCATATTTCCCAGTATTATACCAGCACAGTGGTTTATGTAGCAGTGCTTAGTCACTTTTGTGAAACGTCACATTATACAGCTTCTTCTTCATCTTTTTGCCACATCAAGGACTTTCAATTAAAAGCCATTTCCTGCTGGATTTCACATTTGACTGCGGAATAACTTTCACCCTTACTTATTTCCTGTCATTCACTTTTCCCCTCCCCTTTCTTCATCACAGCAACACAGCCAGTTTTTATCGTGTTAATGTTGTTTTGTCCTCTTTTTAGCTATATCTCTTTTTTCTGTCAAAATGGGGCCAGAGGGAGCAAAGCCAAACAGACCAATCAGACACACAATGTTTTACAGACAAGGAACACAAATTTAGAAATATTTCACAGTCTGAAATTGCAACCCATTCGAACAGAATAGAATACAGAATACATGAAACAGAATAGAATAGAATACATGAAAATTACATTTTAGAAATACAGCACCAGTTATAAATTAACAATTGATTTTGTTGATAATTGATTTCATTAACATAGTAATGAATTTTATCATACAATATGAACAAACTTAGAATACGCATAGAATAAAAATGACAGAGTACAGAACAATAGTAGAACTGGGCTCACGTGGTTACCTTAAACAGCGTTCAACGTATGGATCACTGCGGCAATACTGCACACCTCCGTGTCTCATGGCGTCCTCGGGATTAGTGAATACCTATTATACAATCAGTATACAATCAGTTTAACAGCCTAGCATCTATTGCATTTTGTTTACAAGTTAATTGCAGACATATTGCAATAGTATTATTTTAAGCAAATGAACATGCTTTTTTATTCTAAACGGAAACATTTTTTTTCTTGTAGACTAAACGCTTCTGTTAATCAATTTAGTAATTTGAGGTCATTTAATGGAAGCGATCTTTGAATGTTTCATGCAATAGTATGAAAACCCAATAAAAAAATACCAAAACTTACTTTTTTCCGAAGTCTAACTTGTCCCGTGATGAAGGCAATGATGTACATCTTTAAGATCAAAAGCGTGCTGTAGAAGATGAAGCACATCAATACTTCGCTCCCGAGCATCTTGCATCAGTAACGGTGTCTGAGTTTATTCCGATTGATGGAGACGGCTGAAGGTTCCGTTTTATACGCGTTCCCTAGACCGTTTGGCCCAGCCTATTACAACTCAGTACGTGAAAAAAACTTTCACTGACGTTCAGACTTCTGTTTTTCCCATGTGACGACAGTGTCCCATCTGAGGATACGGATAAATACGACTCATGACGCCGCCCTGGAGAACTGGAACTTTATTCTTTCTTTAAATCCAAATCACTGCACTTGAATAACACCAACTTCCTCTAAATTACAATTGGACGACAATTTTAAGTGGAAATACAAGACAGCACAAAGGTGTGCTGTCTTGATCTTATGAAAGCAATATTTGGGAAGTGGACTAAACCTAACTTAGTATCGTCCATAGACAGTTGTGTATTTAAAAAACTTAAAACTTTTATCTGCATTAATTTTGTTATGCAGCTGGGACAGCCTTAGCCCACAGGCATGGAATTCGAGGAATGTGAGGCGGGACAGGTAGCGTAACATACAAATGACAGCGCAACCAAACAGAGCCATTTACAGTTTCATAGATCTTCATTTATTTGACATCGTTTACGGTAAATCTGTGTCTGGACAAAGATATGTACCGTGCAACAGTGACCGTTATTTGCTATTTAAAGATGTAAATGATGACCAGTGCATGTTCTATGTTAAAAAAGTTTCTTTGGCAAATAGGATGTAACAGCATTAACTACAAACCCATTAAACCTCTTATCTGAAAAGCATTAAATGCACAAAAATCAATTAACACGCAGCAACACACAAACCTTGATGTACTGTGGCTGTTAATTACCTCATCAATGCATAATTAACATACATTAAACTTTTATAATGGCTTAAGAAACAGTATTTCATCTGCTCTTCCAAACATTTTTTTCAAGCATAAAGAGCCCAAAACAGGATTATGATAGATAGTAGAATGAATGTAGGAGCAGAATACTCAATATCAGAGTACTCTGACACCTCATTATTTTATCAAAAAGTTAATTGTTTTAACTGCATTGACATTTTAATATGATTTAATATCACGCTTTTGGTCTTGTTTGTACATTAGTGCAATATTCAACTGATGCTCTTGTATTAAAAACAAAATCATAAACAATGCGATTGACCATTTTTGTCATTAGTTAAATAAATATGGCCTGATACCTGACAGGTATATTATTGTTGCCATGTCCTTAAATCTTAACAATGTGGGATTCATTGTTGATGCTGGACAAGTACTAACAAAATGAGGACCCCATTACATTTGGACAGACTGTGTAAATTTGAATCTTGGTGAGTTAGAGACCCTTAACGTGCAGTGCGTTTTACACAGTTTTGACTTATAAAGAGAAATAAATATATTTGGCACAAGGTCTAAGTAAAGTCACCTGCAAGCTCCAAAACGAATCAAGTGTCAACACTCCATTCCAAGATAGTCTGAGGAGGAGGAGCTTGTGCTGGTGATGTCATCGCAGCAGTCCTCAGCATCAGAGAAAGAGGAAGTGTAATGCAGGCCTGAAAGTCTGTGGTAGTCCTGCTGAGAGACCTCAGGCAGCCTAAACATGTCCATTGACGTCTGGTCTCTGTGTGACCCAAACAAACTCCACATATCAAGCAATTGTGTACAAATGGCACAACCCATTACTATATATTATGCCTGATGTATACTGTGGTCAGATTTTTTTTCTTTCTCATACACAAATGCTTGAATGTTCACCCAGACATGCTCTAAATGTCTGCTGATTCCACCATATTCCACCTCAAACAAACATGACACACAGAGTTCCATTTAGTTCACACCTGACTCAGAGACAAATCAGCAGACATTACTTAGTAAGACTGTAATGACAAATGATAATAAAACGTAGCCATTTACTCATTCAAACTCTATGTTTTTCTTTTGAAACATTCACTGATTAATGGCATTTTGGCAACGGCATACTTCACTCATTATATTCACTAAAATTGTCCATTTACTTTGTGTGCTGTGTGCGTGTTTGTGAGAAGTGCTATATGGAAAGCACAGATAAGAAAGCGTGAGAAAGCAACTGTCTAAAGTGTCTTTTCTTAGAATGTTTTGTTCAAACCCTCGCCTGGAGGTAGTGACAATTACAAGGTGGAGTACGAGAAGAAATCTGAAAGAAAAGAAAGCAGGGGAAAGGAAGAGATGCCTTAACACAAAAAACACAGCTAGACTGAGCCAGTTGTAGCATGCGTCACGCACTGCAAATAGATCAGTGCTAGACTGGGTACTGATGTAAATTTACTAAAAGTTCAGAGGTTACGAGGTCACGGCACAACCCACTGATGACTGGAATACAGTGTAAATATTTACTCTGTTTTGCACTCTCTGAACAGGATGAAAAAGTATCCCCTTGCAGATCCTTCCTAAAGGTAAGTCTTAAAACATCAATCGTGTAGTGTTGGTTAGAAACACAACACCATTGAAGATGACAACAGAGATGGAAGTTTCTCAAAAAATCTCTCTACCACACCTGTTTTTGCTTTTGTTGACTTCACATTAATTTTGCAACAGACAAAACAAAGCAAAACAAAGCCCCTTTTTTTTGCCACACACAGATATCTGAGGCAACGTCCTCCCACCCTGAGAATCCTGGGTGTGGCTCCAATCATTGTCATTGAATGCACTGTGGTATCATCGGTCCCTGCATGTCCCAGACTGGGGAGAGAAACAGAAAACGTCTTTAAAACCAACATGGAGATAATTTGCACATTATATCAAACTAATATGAACATTCATCCAAACTAACATGTAAAACAAATTCAAATGGCCTGTTTTAGTCATATAATATTTGACAACATGTTTTCAGAATAAAAGAAGAAGCCTTACAACTAATTCCTGTGGTCACACAGATATAGTAATTAGAGGTTGTACAGTTGATATACTGTAATTTCATATGACACTTCTGGTATGATTCATCTTTACAATTGTTCTAAAACAACACCTGACAATACGAATTTGAAGTGTCATCTTTTTAATAAAATCAGTACATTACAGTGTGATGACAGCATTGTTTTGCATGAATGTTCACCAATTAAAGTGCATACGAATAACTATAGGCAAAAAACATATTGACTGCTCAGCAGTTTAAGATCATTTGAAGCAGTCGAGCTCTGACAGTTTGACATCAATGCAAAAGCTCTCTGAATGCACTGAGGTGTTAATAACAAGCTCTTTTAAAAATTCATTTTATAGCCATGAGGTCATTACTTCATGCCAGACATGGTCTACTTCTGGCTAGCTGTCCTTGTTTTTAGAATTATTGAGAGCAGTCGTCTTATGAAGGCAAATAAGTAGGTAAATTTGAGGATTTGGTAATTTAGAACACAGTGATCTCAGAATTACCTCCTTAAATCATTTCTTCAAAAAAAGTTTGTAAGGTTTCATGATTTTAGTAAACATCAAATAAAAATTAAAAATTAGCAATTGAATAATAAACAATGCTGGGGAATTAAGTACTGGTAGCAACAAAAACAAAGTCAATTTTGTATACTTCAGTACATTCTCTAACACACTAAAAGAGGGTGTGTTCACAATCAACCCTTTTCCCATTAATGAAAAATCATATTTTGTAAATCAAACATTTGTAAAGACTTAAAAGACTTCTCTTAAAAGACTTCTCTTAAATGAGGCCTCTCTGAATTTATAGGATGAATTTTGTACCTCTGTGACAATGCAGGGAGTTTTTTTAGTGATTAAATTGCATTTTTGGTATATATATATGCTTACTATCATTTAATACACTCAGATACAGTGCACATAATCTCAGATAACAATAAACCAATCGTTTAGTCTCTGTAATTTAATCCATTCTGTTGAACACAGCAGATGTTTCTGTAACCCAGCTAGTATCACACATGCTAAACCAAGCCAGCAAGATGTTATTATTTATGTGAAATAAACCTTCAGACAATAAAAAAAACAGATGCAACAATACATAAAACCAAAAGAATGGTGACTTACTTGTCAGAAAGATGCTATGGAAAATTACAATCCTTTCTTTGCAGGGATGCAAGACTCAGCTGGGCGCTCTGCAACGCTGCTTCTCAGCATCCTCATCTCCTCCTCCTGTGCTCGCTTCAGTCTGCAGAGGTGAAGAGTGAAGACTTCAAATGACATCACCACTGACGGTCCCTGTAACATCAATGCTTAACTGCTCTGTGGGATCATTTGGTTTATATAGGAGAGTTGGTTACAGCAATATTCTAGGGGCTGTTTAAGGACAAAGAGAGGATGGAAAGGA
>JAZGTK010011522.1:0-7500 GCA_036877625.1 Ambastaia sidthimunki | reverse complement strand
CAATGGATATAGAGAAAATCTACTTTGTAATGTTTGTTTTGTCACTTAAATTCGCTTTCATTTACATTACACACACACAAACACACACACACGCACACACACGGGTACAGTGTCTACTGGAGGTCTGTGGGAACTATAGGAGGTTGTGTTACCATATGCTCAGGTATTTGAAGTCTCAGCTACGCATTCAGAAACACATTTTCCTCTTGTTAAGCTGTCTGTGTCATGTTCGCTGTGATCTTTGGTTTTACATTCACAAAACGAATGTAATTTGAAACTGTTAACTTGCAGATTTGCATCAGTTAGGGACCGTTCATCTGTGCAAATTCTTTAAAGTGTTGATCTATGTAAACATGCGTTAGACAGACACGCTTGACTGTTGTGACGCACCTCGTCGCTTCTTCAGAATGACATAAACAATAAAAATAATAAATAATTAACATCATAAACACACAGCATCAGTACAATAACTCGGACAGACTGTTTTTCTCAGCATCTCTGCTTGCAGTTGGCTAGCCGTGATCTGATTGGTTGATCTGTTTGTCATGTGACAGAACAGATTGTGTTGCGGAGAGCTCGGCTGTCTTCAACACGATCATCTTTAATCTATATTCTAATAGTTCCTCTCTCCAGGGAGTTCACAGGTGCCAGCACCCCTAAAGCAATCTGTGGAACTGCTTCAGATCTACAGAGGTCATCCTGAGAGGGACAAAATAAGTGCTTTTACATTTCGATGGGCTGTTGTGATAAACCAGCATTTAAGAAATATTTGCAAAGCATATATGTGAATCTCAAAGAATCAGTTGTTTCCTGTTAGTCGTCTGTTATTGGCCTGTTGTGTTTGTTGACTTGCCCAGATAACAATTTAAGGTTCTAGGAATAATTTCCCAATGTTTCCCAATTGTTCTAGGAATGTTCCAAACGTCCTGTTCTTTAAAAATTTTATTAACATTATTGCTTGGTTAAAAGAACGTTATTCAAACATTTTTTATTTTTGTAACATTTTAAAATGTTCCACAAACAATTTAAGAATAATAATATATAATATACAATATAATATAGAATATATCACCTCAAAATCATTATTCTGGTGTTACTGTGAGAACATTTTTGGTAACTTTTAGAGAACATTAGCCAGCATTCCAAGAATGTTCCCTGTTGGCTGGGTATCTAGTGATGTATAGAAAATATTGTACTTTTCTATGTGCTAAATATATACTGGTGCCTTTGAGAGGCAGGGCAGGTGGGTTTAATTTGAGTGTTGCCCCTCTGGGTCAGTGTGTGTTAAGTTTTTGTGTGTGTGTGTGTGTTCCCATGATGAAATGGATTCTTTTTATGCTGTAGCCCAGAGCAATCCACTGACTGCCGAGACTCTGTTGACTTTGACAGGGATTTGTTGACACCACAGGAAGGAAGGAAAAGTCCTGGAGCTTTTTTCCTTTTCCTCACAAACACCCACAATGCACCTCTCATTAGCAAACATTATAACAAAGTTCACAAAAACAAGCCTTCCGTTCTAATTTACATGATCATCCTTCTGTATTATCACTGAACCAAACCGTGTGTTATCTTTAAAGAAATGTTTTCTCAAAGAGTTTTCAGATTATAAATCATATAAAGGCTCTGTGAGCCAGACACACTGAGGAAGGGGCCGTATGAATTATTGATGGTTATTGTTCCCGGTCAGCTTGATTTATATTAAATGATGAATTATTCACAAAGCAGAAGATGTGAGATACAAGCTCACCTCAGCGCTTATAAAGATTATATTGAATTAGAAAAAAAACAAGATTAAGTAAATCAGATGTGTTATTTACAGCCACAAGCTTTTTATTCTCTTATTTTATTGCTGAATTATTTTGATGGTTGTCAGAAACAGCTTTTACAGTGTTTATGTGCAGTTGTTTTAGTTGTTTTAGCTGGTATGTAAATTAAAGCTGCAATTCATAACTTTATTGGGTTACAAATCAGTCAAACAAAAAAATCAGTTATCAAATATTAGTGTTTAACATGATCTTCTTAACTTACCCTAAATCACAACATTAAGTTTATAATAATGATTTATAATTTTGTTGAGATTTTCTGGGAAATGCCAGTTTAGCAACAAAGATGGTGCTAGAGAGGCAAATGTTATGGATTGCAGCTTTAAAGCCAACGTAGCTCAATAAATCAGCTTTTGTTTGTTTGTAAAACATCAGTAGTGAATCCAAACCAAGCAAACGTTTCACAGTCCCACTGAACCAAATGTTTTTTATCCATTATTAATAAATGACTCAAAAACCATCTCAGCATCTGCTGACAAAAAGCTTTGGGTGTTTTTGGCGAGAGACTCTGTCTTTCTTTAAGCACGAGTGCCAAGATTTTCCACTATTTACAATCTCATAATCTTGCCTGAGGTTGCATGTATATTTCAACACATCCACAGGCTGCTGGTAATGCATTCGATGAGTATTAATAATCACTAATTACCACTGTAACTCACTGTAATCCAACACCAGAGTCTCTCACTATATACAGATGGTCCATGTAAACCCAGGAGAGAGAGAGGAGAGATGGATGGAAGTACAGAGGAGGAACAGAAAAAGATAAAAGCAGAGATCTGATGTTAAGCTGAGTGGGGTGGAGTCATCTGTGATCAAACACAGCAATGTTCGATAAACAGTTACTCTGAATAATTAAAGGACTAAATAGATCTTCTTTACTACAGCTTGAAATGTGGCTTGTCCAGTCAGAATTTAGAATCAGAGCTGTATGTGTTTAATATATTAAAATTATTTATGACGGTCAAATCATGCAGTCATAAAGAGTCACAGGAAATGTGGCTCTCTGAAATCGTGAACACTGTTCTGAATGAGGTGCTGTAACCTTTATGTTTGCCTTAATACCACGCTCTTAACGTTTATGAAAATTAACCTCTCATGACGAGAGTGAATCATGACTTGTGTTCATTAATTAGAAATACAAGGACATGAATATGCATGAGTTATGCAAATGAAATGCTAATTTGAACAGGGCTGTTGTCACAATTAATAGAGTTATTGTATTTCGCAGTCTGGTGGCTGAAATGACCTTTTTATTTTGTCCGACAAGCGACTCTAATTAAAATAGGTTATCTGTTGACGTCCATTTATGCTTTTCACATTTTTACAGCAGTGTCTCTATTATTGACCAAAAATGGTAAATTGCTTAAATGTTAATTTATGAAAAAAATAAGTAAATGTAATGGGTTGGTTTGGTTTGGGGGCATAGCAGACGATCTAGGCTGAAAAACAAAAGGTTATAAGTTTGAACTTTGCTAGAGACAAGCAAGAATTATCAACATTGTGACCTTAAACAACTCTAGGATTCCTTCAACAAATGCTTGACTAGATATTTAGGAACAAGTTTTGGTATAGTTTACTTTTGTTTCCTTAGTCTGGTGTGTCTGTTATGATTTCCACCAGGTTTACAGTGATGGGTCAGACACAATGACCTTTATCAAACTACACACACACACACACCTATCTATCTCAATATGGACATCCCATAAACCTCTTTTTTGCTGGTTTGGTGGCAGTCGTGTGGTTTCATACGTGGCATTGGAGAGTTTCCACCATCAGCTGAAGTTCTGTTACAGAATTGCCTTCTGGGAATCTTGGTTAGAAAGATATGATGGATAACAAGGTTCATGCTAGTTCCCACAGAGAGAGACGGCTAGAAAAAACAAGCCTGCTGATTAGCAACGCTAAAATTAATCTCCTAACACAGCAATCTCTTCCTTATCTAACAGCATTATACTGGCTATTCTGTACAAAACTACAGTATTTTTATTGTACAGTATTGAATATTACTGCTTTACTTATCTGATCTTTGATTGTTTTGTACGTAGTTGTTAGAAGTTTTACACTTGACACTTGTATTACTGGATATTTTGATATGATGTCATAATTTTATTAGTATACAATTTGTATTTATGTCTTACTGTACAATGTGTATATATTTGAAAACTGTCCTTTTTGAAATCTGCATCCAGAAGCTTTAGGGAAATGTAGGTTAGAACGTTTTCCTAACGTTTTCATTAAGTTGCAAAATTGGTAGTTTTTTAGATGTTGAATTAAACATTATTGCTTGGTTATAAAAACATTATTTAAACTGTTTTAATTCTGTAACGTTTTTAAAATGCTCCAATAACAACTTCAGAATATCATTTTGATAAACATGATATATAACGTTAAAAAAACGTTTTACTAATTGTACTTTTAAGAGAACGTTTAGAGAATGTCAGACAACAGTACTTTCAGATCTCCAGAGTGATGTTTGACTTTGGTTTTAATGAACTTTCTTCTCAGCAGTCTTTTGTCTTTGAAGGAAGATTGCTTTAGTTTTCTTTTGTTTACGTGTTTAATAAGTAATTTCATCATCAGATTGGATCGAGCGTCTGTTTAATTCATGATAAAACTTCTGGGTGATGTCTTGTGTTTGTAATGATGGGTATTTCATTGAGCTGTGTGTCTTCCAGTGGGTCACCTGCCAAAGTCAAATTCAGAATATCTTAACAAGCCCGAATGCCCTTTATATTGTGTCGTGTATCCTGCTACATGTGGTTATTTTGGGTAATACTGTTTTTATAGGACTGTCACCTCATCTGGAGCTTCTGTGCTTAAAGTGTCCGTGTGGGTTTACAGGATAATAATCAGTCAGACAATCATTTTATTTATGTTTAACTTACTGAAGGAAGGACAGAATTTATTTTTGTGTATTATACAAGAATGATCCAAACTCTGTTTGAAATGTTTGTTCAGATTGAGTAAAAGTGTTAGAATACATTTTATTCAGCAGACATGATTTTAATTATTTTTTTTTACTTTGATAGTTTGAGTTTTTTTATGCTAAAAAACTAATTGATATAAATCAGGTTTTAAACTGTATTTAGTCGTGTCCCAGTTTTCAGTGACAGGGTTGCAAAAAACACAAACCTCATAAAATAAATAAAATGTGGTCATATAATATTTATTGCTCATCCTGAGGTTGATGATCAATGTTTTCTGACAGTTAAGTCCCCCGTCAGCCCCCCCACACATACTTTTTTGTTTCAGTTTTGTACCTAATTTGTAGAACATGCCTAATACTTCAGGTGAGCAGAGAGAGAGAGAGAGAGAGAGAAAGAAATAGAAAGGGCAAATGAATAATTTGTGTGTCTNTTTGTACCCAATTTGTAGAACATGCCTAATACTTCAGGTGAGCAGAGAGAGAGAGAGAGAGAGAGAGAAAGAAATAGAAAGGTCAAATGAATAATTTGTGTGTCTGAAAGTTGGTCTTTCATGGTTTAATCCATTACTGTGGGCAGCATTCTCTCGTATCAGTCTGTCTCAGAAAGCGCTCGGCCTGACCTGTGTGTTTCTCGCTTTATTATTGTCCTCAAAGAACAACACAGGTTTGACTCCTTATCACTCGCCTGCAGCTGTTTCATACCTGAGACGCTGACGGTGTGAACGTCTTAGTTTGCCAAGTCCACAGAACTGCAGAAAACTTATTTTTGCACATTCAGTAAATGATCAAATCAGATCTGGAGCATGTTTTAAGGCAGGGTAGGCAATATTTGCCAGAAATATTTTTTGTTATGCTGGTTGAAAGTCTTTTCACATAAGTTGTCTAAATATATTTATACTTTTATATATCTTCCAAGGTGCAGGACCATAAAATGTTCGTCCAATCGTTGCATTCGGGCTGAATTTAATGATAGGATGTCCCACTTGCCTGTCAAACTATGTATTTGCATACCTCAGCGAACTATTGGAGGAGGGTGTGGGATGTTATGTTTAAAGCTAGGTTCCTATTGATACTGTCTCTGAAATGGCTTACATCTTTCCTTTAATGTTGCCAAATCTTTGTAAAATAGGTACGTACTGTATAAACTGTATATATTAATTTATTTTTCAATTCTGTATGGCAACATGGTCCACCATGTCAGGAAGCTGTTTCTATTCTTATTGTCTGTTTTGACACTCTGAGTTTAGAGTCGGTCTTATTATAGGCTGTGGTTGTGTATTTTTATTCACTGAACTGTAGCCAAGACACTTTGGTGGAGATAAATGTCCTCTGGTCAGACTATTGACACAACGCTTAGCCCAGCGTTTATGAGCCCTGAGGTGTGTGGGGTGGTCATATCTCCTCATAAAAACCCCCGACAGCAGACAGCAGGTCCCACATCTCACCTTCTGTACTGGCCCGATGCGTTTCATTATTGATGCACTTCTTAGAGCTGAATGAACGCATCATCTGTGTTAATGTTTTAGGTCTTATACAGCTTGTACTGAAAGAATGAGAGTAGCCCCCCCACACATATCTCAAGCTGTGATCCCCTTTTACCTGGAGGATCAAACCACGCTGAAGTTCACATCACACAGACTGTCACGGGCTGTTTGAAGAACAGTTTACTGAGCTTTACTGAGTTAACTGGGTACGTCTGTCAGTTTGATGTCTAATTTGTGTGAAAGCTGTCATGTTTTGATTGTAGACTGGATGGATGGATGATGGATGGGTGGATGTACAGATTGATGGATGGTTAAACGTTAAATTGTATATTTAGATGGATGTTGTGTTACATGAACTCTGTACAGGTGTGCTAACACACACTATTTAGGTAGCGATGCAGCGAAGGCGGTTTGAAAGGTCATTGGCTCCTCCGGGACTGCAGCTGTCAGCTCTGACTGCTGATTGGCTGATGGATGGAGAGCTACTGTAAGTATCCAGGCACTCGGGAGCGTTGCTTGGTAACAGCAGTTTCACATATTGTACAAGTGGCCTTGGAAGTGAGTGACATTGTAAGTGCTTCTCAAAAAAGAAAGGCAGCTCTCCTCCTACAGCTCTTACCTGACTCTCTCTTTCTCTCTCTCTCTCTCTCTCTCTCTCTCTCTCTCTCTCTCTCCATTTAGTTTCCTAGCTGATGATACATTGTGGATTCCATCACTCTTATGTCTTTGCTAGATAACAAACCATGAAAGATCTTTCAAACAGCAACATGGCCATAAGATTTAAGTTCACACAAAAACTGCTGTTACTTGTCCTACCATTTACCTTCTTTTGTCATGTTCTGGTTACCAGCAGATTTTAAAACTGTGATATACTTGGATAAAAATGCTGTAGACAACAATCAGTTGCTGATTTGACCCTGTTTACTTCACATCACTTGCAGAAAAATATCACATTGTGAAAGTTAAGTGTTGTTTATGTGTGAGAACACGCTGTATTGGAGCCCTGCTGTACTTGTTTGTGTTTGCTGGGTGGTTTGTGTGTATTTTTTTAAATGTTGTGTTTTGCTGTCTGAAGGGTGTCATGTATGCCAGCAGTATGTACTGCTTTTGCTGTTTGATTCATGACTCACAGTTCTGCAGGCTGCTGTATTTAGACAGTGAACCAAGCTTTGAGAGGCTGTTTATTATTTCTCAGAATGAACTCTGAGAAAACATGGATGTGTCAAGCCACTGTCCGGCAGTTCACTGGAATAGATGCCTAGTTCTA
>JAZGTK010011521.1:0-15547 GCA_036877625.1 Ambastaia sidthimunki | reverse complement strand
ACAGTCAATATAGTCCCATCCTCGTGCCAAGACATATGTCATCAAGAAAATAGATGTCATTTCAAAGGTTAAGAGGCACATGATTTAAAAACAATTATGCCATGCAAAGAAACAATGACATGCACAGATAAATTATTTATAACAAATGGCAATATTTCATAAAAAATAAGAATAGCACATTGTAAATTATATGGTGACTGTAATATGTAAAAGACAAACTTATTACTTATTCTCTTTTTCTAGCTTCAGGAAGAGCATCAGAAGGCCCTCCTACATCGAGACTTCCAGCTGCAGAGTCTGAGCCTGCAGACACGTCTACAGCAGAAGCTTTGGAGTCAGGAGAGGAACCTGCTGGTGCAGGAGTCCCAGCAGCTGAAGGAGAACCTGCTTCTCATCAGCCTCAAGCTCCGCTGGCTCCTCAAACAGTGGAGACTCGGCAAGAAACTAGACACAGAGAGCAAAGACATTTTAGAGGTATGAGGTTCTTTGTGAGAAAATGTGGTCCTTTAATGCACTGAACAAGTGTTATTTCAGTACATCAGCATTTTCAATATGTTCCTCCAGGTTAATAGTGTCAAGGATCTCTGCCTTCTGCTTGAGGAAGATGGACTGTCTACACACTATGGAGATAACAAGATGTCTGCTGCTGAGGAACAACCACTCAACCCTACATCCAAAGAGCCCAGCCTTGCAGAGAAAATCTGCCCACTGGTAGGTTGAAGGAATCATAAAGTCATAATTTACTCACCCATGTGTTGAACCAAACCATTTTTTCTCCACTTCCTGTTTGCACGTCTACAAAAGTAGAAAAAACAATAAAAGTTTTAAACAATTATTGTGCAGCTCTCACATATAATGACAGTTCAGGCTGCAGAAGACTTGAAATGTGTCACGCATGTTTAGGATCCACAAAGCATACTTGCATTTACTTAGACATGAAGACTTGATTATAAAGAGATAAATTCAAAGTATCTCCCCATCTGTTGCTCCCTTAGCAGCCTAGCAGGTTTGGGAGTACCCTGTCTGATCTGAAGGTTGCTCTACAGGATCTGAGTGCAGAGTTGCGCGAAGAACGCCAGAGTTCGCAGGAACTAACGCAGCAGTTTGCCCGGGCTAAAGCATCATGGGAAGTTGAGCGGATGGAACTCAAAAGCATTATCACTCAGGTGAGTTGCTGTGTCTTCACAGGAACATCCAGATGTGAGGGGCCATAACCTGTTAGACAGACATCTTAAATGGTTGGGCAAGAGGTTAAGACAGACTAATTACAGTGATTTATTATAGCAACTGTAGAAAATAGTAAATGGCGTGTTTAAATGAATTCTACATCTCTTATTAGTGAGCTTTACATGGTCATAACAAGGTTGGTGCTTAAATCAGACTAGTCTATGTTCAACACACACAACAAGTCTTGTGGCTTAGTTTTATAACGTTTTTTCTGGTGCCATTGTAAGCGCAACACTGTTCAATTGATTTTTTGATTGTTTATACAAACTGAAAAAATAAGTTTGAAATTACAATAAAACTAAACCATGTCACAGATGCTGTCAATAGACTGTCAGGCTTCAATACAATTTGTATTGAACCAATAACATTTTTACAAAGTTCTGGAGTGACCCGATTAAAGGTCAAACCTCAAACCATGGAATGATTTAAAAACTGCTGACAAACAGTTTTAGTCAATGAATGTAACTGGAGCTCTGCCAATTTTTAGATATTTAATATTTATAAATACATACACAAAGCAAATAGCAGCAGTAATTTCTGTTATTTACGGTTTGTTATTTCTGTCAGAGAATCTCCTATTAAACAATTACTGCAGTGCGTGAATAATTATGCATGCAGTCATTTTCTGTTATTTATTTTTAATTATTATAGTAAACATTATAGAGTGCAGTGTCAGAAAGTGGGAGAAATGCTTTGTTAAATACACTGTGAACGGTAACACAATAACATTTAAGGGTCCGCAGAGGTGAATAAATGTATAGATAACTTACAGTGTAGGTGTAAAGTAATTACTTGAGCATCGATTTCAAAGCCCCCCCACACTCAAGACATTTAACTCCTGCCCTTCAGACCTGTAGTCATTGATTTAACACACACAGATTACAGTAATTCCTCTTGGGAGATTTATTATGAAAACCTCTGGCAGAGACACATTTGGATGAAGCCAGATACATTTTCCCAGTTATTGTCAAATAAGCTTGCAGTCAGTGTCCTGTAAAACAGGCTGAAATGATCCTGAATGTCAGCTGTAATGTGGTTATTTGATATTCATTTGCGCTGGTGTTGGACATGCACCAGTAGTCTGAGAAGAGACATCTGCAGTGTGTCAGCAGCATTTGATGTGTGTGTTTGTGTGTGTGCTTACGGCCCTATTGCTGGGTGTGATGGTGAAAGATGAGTTTAATATCTCCACTTTCAGACGCATTCATAACCAGTCTTCTTTGAGACGTAAAATGATAGTTTGAAATGAAATTCTGTCATTTACTCACTCTCACGTCAACCAATATGGCTTTTATTCTTCTGTGGAACCCTAGAGAAGTTTAGCAGAATATCTGAGCCTCATCTTATGCATACAGTGCAAGTTCCTAACCAGGGGCTGTCAAGAAAAAAACATCATGACAGATCATTAAAATAGTCATGCAATACTAATGCATATACACACACACACACACGCATATACATACAATGTTCTTACAACGTTTCCTGTTAGCTGGGAAGTCGCTATGGATGAAAGCATCTGCCAAATACTTTAAATGAATGAGAAACAGCAGCAAAAATAAGAAAGAAACAAGAATGTGTCAAGTGCGTTTATACTGTAAATGTACTAAACACAGTACAGAGAAGATCATTAGTCCTGCTTGGATTAGACAAAATACTCACCCTCCTGATTTTCTTGGTATAGGAGTCACTGTAGATAAAAACTGTGTTGTGTCTGTCTGTGTATAAACACACACACACACAATGGCAGAATAACACAATGTGGCATTGTGTTACAAGCTACAATTTTGTCAAGCTCTGAGGTTGCCACTTTCCTATAATCATTAGGGTTTATGAGGAAGCATTTGTAATAAATGTATTTCACCCTCCTTAATAAACCACATCAACCCATTAACCTTGTTGTTCTGTCCAGAGCGAAACTCATTAGGCATTATCACCATGAGAAGCCAGTCACAAGATTGTCTGATGAGTTCCCAGCAGGCAGTGTTTTAATAACTCAACTTGCGTAAGCTCATGAAATTTATGAGTTCTGCAGATTTGCAACTCCAACTGAAAAAGCAGACAATTCAATTGTGTCTTGTCTATGGTGTCTAGACTTTTTAAACTACGCACATCTGTTTTATTTTGTCTTTCTCTTTTTGTCTTTCTGATCAGCTGGAAGGGAAGGTGGGGAAGGTATCTGTGGCTGGGGCTGAAAAGGATCCTCCAGACCTCAAGGGGGCACTCAAAAAGGAAAGAGAGGAGCATCAACACCTGCTGGCGGACTCTTATGCTGCCGTGATGGACCTCACCAAACAGCTGCAGATCAGCGAAAAGAACTGGAGCCGGGAAAGGCTTGAGCTTCTGGAGCACTTCAACCAGGAAAGAAGTCAATGGGATCAACGTTTACGAGATGCCCAGAGCAAAGGCACGCAGGTCAGTAGGGCCTACAGGGTAAAGGAATAGTTCATCATTATCTCTCCATCATGTTGTACCAGTCCTGTTCTGTACCCAATACCCTTTGTTCTGTAAAGCACAACAGGAGATGTTAGACATAATGTCTTATTTACTTACAATAAAAGAAGACTGTGATTTATAATGCCAAGCTTAAAAAAAGCATCATAAAGTTAAATTCTATAGTAATTTATTATTAAAAATGAACTGTAAATTAATGTCAGTAATTAATAATCCCTAATAAATTAATGAACAACTCAAACTACTGTCTGGCATTATAAATCACTGTCCCCTTTTATTATATGGAAACATCTGTATTATATTTAATATTTCCTATTGTGCTTCACAAAATAAAGAAAATATGAGTATAGAATAACATGAATGTGGGTAAATGATGACACCATTATAATTATTTTAGGTGACATTTGGGAGCAATTATTGGTTTAAGGAGCCAGGTTCAGAGGGCTTTAAAAGATTTGGAAAAATGTAAAATGTTCATGTTTTTCTCAACCCTTTAATCTGTAGTTTTCCTTGGGCTTGTGAGGATATGTCACCTTTAATCTTTTAGTTTATTTATGCTGCACATATTTTGTCCCCACACTTCCTCCACTGGATTGGTGCTCCCGCTACATAATAGACGGATGTGACATTATCTTTAAACACGTCCTCAGTGAGCCTGCAGACACACTCCCTGCATGTTGCATCACTTATCTGAAACTGCTGGTTTTGCATATCCATGTGGCTGCTGCAGTCAGACTGGAATGAAGCCTGAGACAGTGTGGTCAGTGTGTCTGTACAAACCACACTGTAAGAAATGAGACTCTGGTTGCATTTCACTCACTTTCTGTCTTTCTGTCTCTTTCTCTGTGTGACAATCAAGCTAAATGATACCCAGATTAATACCATGGCTCACTGGGAAAAATTGAGATTTAAATAGACATTATAAAGTGTACCACTATCATTATCCCCAGAAAGGAAACTAGATGTTTTGAATGACCTCATTTCCTAAAGAGAATTTAAGCTGACTCAGTATTACCACAGGAATTAATGAGAGCATTGTGAGGTGGGGAGGGGATGACCAAGGCTCTTAAAACTTCACTAAAATAGACTGTTTCCATTTCAGCCTCTTCACGAAAAAAACTCAGCAAATGCGGATAACACCAACAGTTCAGCATTACAGAGGTAAAAAGACGTACATGAGGTTTGAATTGCTCCCCTTATCATTACACCATTTTATAACATTTCCATTTGTTTTTTACAGAACCAAATCAATTTCCACTCTCTCTGAATGTAAGAATCTGCTGGACACCAGCCTCTTCCTTCCTGGTCACAAGGTCAGTGAAGTACAAGAGAGGAAACAATTGACTGCTCACGCCTCCTTGCTGGCTCATACTGACCTGAGCGATCTCAACAAGAAGAATTGGAAATACCTGACCAACGACTCTGAAGTGTTTGAGAAGGGCGACCAATTTAAGACGTGGGACTGCCCAAGCACCAACTCCAACAGTACCTTCCCAGGACTGGAGCTAAGCAAAGAGTACGTCCAGAGAAGTTACACTGCCCCAGACAAGACTGGCATTCGCATCTATTACAGCCCTCCAATGGTGAGGAGAATGGAGAGGAGGGCAGTGAAGGAAATAACCAACCAGGAGCAGGCATTTGTGCCTAGGGATGCCACCATGATGGATCTACCAGATCAGGTCCCTGCTTCTGCACCTTTATCTACAACTTCATCATCAACTTATGAGCAGTGGTTGAGTTCACTTTCACAGCAACATAGAGACCTGCTTGAGGGACGGACGGGAGGTTCTGCTCCATTCCATGGACTGGAGATTTCAGGAAACCTTAGCGATGACATGAAGGAGATGACCAACTGTGTGCGACAGGCCATTCGCTCCAGTTCCCTAGAACGGAAATGCAGCAAAGATACTGGCAGCCAGACAGTGGGGATTTCTAGCTCAGGAACGCAAACAGCACAGTTTGTCAGCATTGGCCTACAAACAGATGGTCCCATTCCAACAACCAGAAGCCTTCAAGGGAAAGCGTGGTCTCCTCGACCATCCACCCCGCTTGCATCTGCACGTTCTCGCCAGATCTCTTCTTCGCTAGAGAAAGTCCACAGCCGCATAGATAGACCCTGTTGTTCACCAAAATATGGCTCACCTAAGCTCACCCGCAGGGTTTCGACCTCCTCTTCCAAACTTGAGACCTCCTCCACATCTTCAAGAGAACGTAGTGTGTGGAATCTGAATAACCGTAGTGGATCTCAGAATGGTTCTGCTTGGGCACGTTCCACCACCACTCGTGATAGCCCAGTGCTTAGCGGTCTTAATGATGGACTATCAAGTCTCTTCAGTGTGGTTGAACATTCTGGAAGTGTTGAAACCTTATGGAAAGCAGATCCGTGTCCAGGAAAACAAGCTGCTGGAAAACCTTCCTGCCCTAGTATAGGCATTGGACTGGGAGAAGCGGGGGCTCAGAAGTATTCTTCGGTCCAGGAATTCCTTCGCAATGTCTACAGCAGGACAGGGGCAGTGGGTGCCATGGATGAACCAAAACCTGAATGCATCCCTGGAGCCTTGATTGGAACAGACAACATCACAAAGATTGTCAATAAAAGGTTTATGAAAACACAAAGAGACGAGTTGGTAGCCACCGGAAAGGATGCAATGAGTACCAGTTCTAGCACCTTGGAGGTGAGATATTCTAAAAATTTACTTTGTGTTCAAATGTTTGGTCATTAGGTTTCCAAAAACACATCTTTATACTAGTTTTTGTTTAATCCAGACACATAATAATAAGATAAATAGCATTAAAAAGCAAAACAAGTTTTTTTTTTTTACAAAATATATTTTTTAATATATTTATGTAAATAATTGTTGTCTTTGCAGGATTCAGTTTGTGACTGCAACTCACAGACTCTCGCTTCCTGTTTTGCCCGCCACTCTCGCACCACAACTCGACACACACATGGCCAGTGCAGGCACCGTATGCAGGAGTCATCTGTGGCAACTGAAGAACAACTGGATACCTGTAACGAGTGATGGGATATGTGACCTCTTCTGATGCTTTACAAAAGATCACACAGAGGAACAAAACTGTCATAAAACATTCACACATACACTGCCACACAAACACACTGCCACATACACCAATACACATAGACACACCTAGAACCAAACACACATATATTGTAACTTCACATTTTCACAAGATTTCAAGATTATAAAAAACAGGACGCTTTTCCTGGTATATCCAGAACCAGACCTCAGTCTAACCAGCACACTATAATGCCAAGGAGAAGAAATAGAGTTGATCTTCCCTCCAGGTCCACCATTTCACTGTCAACCAGCCACATTTTCCACTTTAAATCCATCATTCCAGAGTAAACCAGCCACTCCTGCCTTTTTAGGTCCACCATTGTACAATTCCACAATCAACCAGTCAGACCTCTCCTTAAACTCAGCCATTCCTCTGTTCTTCACCTAGCCAAAAGGACATGGGAGAACCTGACTAACCAGAACACCCAAGATGTCACCAGTGCTTACAAAATCATGTAGATAAAGGGAATAACACATGCAACTCACAAACCAAGGTCCTCAACATGGCCTCCAGGTATTTCAAAACCTCGCCCACAGGTGGCATTGCTCTGAAAATCTATAAAATTCTCCAGCAATCATCCAGTGATTAATTTTACAAGTTCTCTGATCATATTGCATTATGGATCTGTCCTTTTTTAAAGACTTGGTATGCTTATGCTGTCTGAAGATG
Organism: Ambastaia sidthimunki; assembly: GCA_036877625.1. Taxonomy (NCBI): domain Eukaryota; kingdom Metazoa; phylum Chordata; class Actinopteri; order Cypriniformes; family Botiidae; genus Ambastaia; species Ambastaia sidthimunki. The sequence goes on along the minus strand of JAZGTK010011521.1, from coordinate 8,119 downwards.
TCTATGGAGAGCATGTTGGTAGCTGTAGAGCAGAAAGATACAGTACTGCAGTCGTGGTTTATTTGCTTTGGTACACTAGCGTATTAACTAATGAACTCTCTACTCTCTACCTACCTATGAATATCAATATCCACAAGAAGTTACAACAGAAGACATTTTGCGTCATCTATTGTAATCTTCTTTCGTTCTACCTTTCCATCTGCTGCCATTATGCTTATAAATGTTAATCAGGGTAGATACCATATTCCATTTTACGGGAATGAAAATACAGTTTTGAGAATTTAAAGTACAGTCTGTTTAATAGATTGTGCTATTATGCGCTCTGGTATCTATTCCTCAGACATCAAAACACTGAAAATATGCATTTCCATAAAAAGGTATAGACTAAAAACCTTGGAAAACATGCCTTCATCTCTCAGCTTTGTTCACGAAATTATATTACAGCTAATCTGTTTAAATCCATAATCCTATTTCCTTTCTCATTTAAAAATGTCATACATAATGACAAAATGGTTAATTACACAGAAATAAAAACAGAGATATACAAATGAAACATTAAATGGTAATTGGCTACTAGTGAGATTATGGGATTAGTGAGATTTATTAGATAATACAGAAATATAATCCACATCACCATTTGTTCATGTAGCTATGCATCTATATAATACGAGTGTTTGCCTCATTGTAACTGCTCCTGCATCAGATTCGAGTCTCAGTGAGTTTGTTTGTAATGTTTTTCTCTAACCTCCAATTGGAGTGGTGCTGCACAAACTAATGTTTAGTCCTATTTTGAGTGCTTGTTTTTGGTTTTTGATGAGAGTAAATTAGAGAAAACATTTTTGTATTCTTCTCTCAGGCCAAAAGGACCTGATAACTTGACTCTTTTATAAAAAGAGCATTAGTGGAGATGTAGAATATTATCACATTTCTTAAATGTTCAACATCTGGCCTTGTTGTAAAAAAATAAATTATATTAATTTGCTATTTTGAACTAAGCCTGTAATATCCCATACAGTATCTCCACTTTATTTGTCAAACCTTGCCATATTTCCCACAGCTACCTCTGAGCTCTTCTTTCTTGCATTACGTTCAGTCGATCCATGTTTCATTGTGAAGGTCACTGGAGTGCCTTTTTAAATTAAAGCAACAAGTTGTCTTTGTTAGCAGAACATTTTGGAGGAACCACCCATTGGCTGCTAGGAAACTACAGGTGTCCTTACACGTCTTTGGTACTAGCTACTGAACCCATCCGTTTCTCAAACACACACAAAAGTCTATATTTACAGTTAATAGAGGTAAATTTGTAGTATATATTGTAATTCATCACAGTCAATCCAGTTAAAGGACCTTTTTAGTGAAATCTGATAATAATCAGTCCTACTTTTCCTTAAAAAACATTTTTAACTAGTCTGAATGTTCCATGAATCGAGTGTGATGTTTTACTGTTTGCTCATTAGACAAACTTTGTACTGTCCATTCAAGTGCTCCTTAACCCTGTCAGTTTTCTGAGCTTGGTCACATGATCTCTGAGTCAGTCAAACAGGGGGAAAGACTCCAGCTCAAGAGCTCCACTCTATAAACGCTCCCAACCAAAGGCCATTCATCAAATGCTGCTGACTATTTCAAACCCTGCTGGTTGTAGAATGGAAAACAATTTATTTGCCCTAAATTTACAAGAATGTTGACAATTAAACACTTTATAAGCTCCTCTTCAACCAGCTTTAAAGGTCATGTGGTTGGTGGATTTAGATTTAAAGGTCATGAGATGTTTTCATGGAAGCAGCTTTCTGATTGGCCATTCCATTTACTATATCGATCTGTCAGGTTTATGTCATCATATCACCCTGTTTTAATGCCTAGCAATATATAGAATACCAGATTGCTTATCTTGTCAATATCATATGCTAAATTATTATAAAAAGAATGTGTGTATATTTCTTATTTTGCCTCCATTTGAAATCTCTTTTAAATTAAAAAGATGATGACAGATGGACAATGACAAACAGTTCTAAATGTTTTAACTTGAAGTCAAGTACTGTACATAAATACACAATTTGTACTCTTTCTATCCTCGTGTAGGAAACGTTGAATGTCTCTGCCAACTTTGAGCTTAAATTCTGTACCTTTCTTCACCTAAATAAAAGCGTGGAAGATTTTGTGTAAATAGAAACATTTTGAAAATTAAATAAAAGTGCTAAAGATTACCTTATAGACTTTTTGTGTTTCATTTTGCACCTGGGAGGGCACTAGGCCATTGCCTTGAATGTAATGGTTTATATTCAGAAATAAAACCTAAATTTTTATATCTGTTATGTATCGGAAACATAAAATTGCACTTAGAATTAGCATTGCCAGTTTGCTAACTACACTAGCTGTCATTAAAATAATATAATTCATATTCAACTACAATAATACTTTTTCTTCAGTCCAAGTAACCTAGACTAGTGGTTTTCAGTGATTTCTAAATGTCTTAAACTTTAATGGTTTTCTGCACCCAAAATTTTACAACACAAAACACGCTGCAGCCGTTTCAAGTTAATAACTGTTAAAAGTGAGGGTATCCCAAATAACCTGTCTGTGATTTAATCCCGTCCCAATATATTCAAAACACACATGCCTTGTACACAATAACAAAGATACAACAATGAATACATTTTTTAATTCTGAGCTAAAGTAATTCCTTCATGAATTCATTTGTCAGAGGAAATGCATCAGTTTGTTCTAACAGCACGCAAAGGAAATTACTCATCTCTCCCCTTAAGGCATAAAGAGGAAAACTGGATAAATGGAGTCCAGATAAAGAGAACAGTGAATTTGAAATGGTGGTTAGGAGAGACTGTGTGTTAAATGGAGTGTTGTGCTGTAACGGTTCATGTCCAGCTGTGGTCTGTGATTCTTCATCCAGCTGAATTCTCTCTGTCCACATCACTCACACACAGCACCAGCTGACAAAGAAACCATGGAAGGCAAAATCATTATAAGTGGGTCTTTGCATCTGTGTGTGTGTGTGTGTGTGTGTTGGGTTCATTTGAGAACATCTGTGATTTTCCTTGTCCACCATTTTTTTTTTTTTAAAACTAGTTTACATTTGAATCAGAGCAGTGAGAGGAGATACAGGATATGAGCTAATACTTGCAATATTCAAAAAATAAGAGACTTCCTGTTGTAATGGGATGACACTGCTATTAGCATTCATGGTGTGATTCAAAGGAGGAGGAGGAGTCGAGAAAGAGAAGGAGAGGGAAAGAGAGAGAAGGAATACACGACAGAAAGAAGACAAAAAACAAGGCAAAAGATGTGGCTCTGAATGTCAAATGAGGGGCTTTCAAGTTGTATTGTAATAATTCATTCAATTTCATTTTTTGCTGGGCATAAATACACAGTGCTAGTGTATGTGGTGACTGCTATTGTCATACATAGAACTGACTACAATTGTATGCACATTTCTGAACCAGCATGTGGCCTCATCCTGAACTTTGACCTTTCCTCCAGCCCTAACACTCATCACTGTCATTATGCAGGTCATTCTTAGGGACAGTGCAATTTGTGTTCTATGTTTGCAAACACACTTATTCAGAACATTTTGTATACTCAAATCTGTGTAGTGTGTAATGCAAAAAGCATCTTAAAATGCTTTTAGCCTAAAATGTTTATCATTTGAATATCAGACAATTTGCATGTCTCCACTCATCACTGTTCTGATTCTAACTATATTTTTCAATGTTTTGTAAAATATTACAGGTCTATATACGTTTCATCCTGTTATGCCTTCATATTTTCCCTGAATGGTTTAAATAGTTTGATCTTTTTTTGATAAGTGGTTTGATCTTTCTAACATCACAGCATAAATACCACAACATGACAGTCAAGCCTCATGCAGAAACCACATCAGTTCAGTTCTGCTGATGCTGAGACAGCTCTCTGCAAGCTGATCCCGATTAGATGGACATCAGTACCTTGCGTGAGGTTGTTTTAAAATCCATCCACTGCAGCTTATGTAGGTCAGTGATAAAGAGACTGATATAGCTTATCTAGTAAACACCAGCCAAACCGATAATTACTGCAATTTTCTTTCCTGCACCCAGCAGGAATCGTTTTGGAATCTCATCCAACTCCGGTCCTGGAGGGTCGCTGTTCAAACACATCTGGAAGAAGCTAATCAAGGTCAAGGATTAATTCACAAGCAGGTGTTTAATTATGGTTAGAGCTAAACCCTGTAGTGGCCCTCCAGGACTGGAGCTGAATAGCCCTGGATTAAGTACACACGCCGTGTATCCAATTAAACTAAAATTGCACTTGTGCTTTAATGGAGATGGATGACATTTATTCAGGTACTCCTATACTTTGAGGAAAGTTAATTGTAACTTTTTGTACTTTTAAAAGCATGATGTCACTGCTGCAGTGTGCCACAAAACACATTTGTCCATTTTTCCTCAATAGCCACAGATTTCAAGCTGATACCTCAAATTCCACAGCGCTGAGCTAATAAACCTGCCATAAGAGCAAACCCAATTTTGAAGTTTAGCTTCCAGTGCACTGTGAGTGCTTTGGCCTGGTAGGTAAAAACCTCTTGAGACTAAAGCCCCCCAAGTACACATCAATCATACTCTACGCTAATGTAGAGGTCATTCTGAACAGAAGAACTGGAAATGTGAAGTCTCTCTTTTGACTGCGGCAAAGAAACCAGGAAAAGCCAATGAAAAACATGCATAGACCTTCAAAACAGCATTCAGCTTTTGCTTCATGCATTCCAAGACTGGTAAACGACTTCTTCCACTGTTTGTTTTGCATCTAACCTTTGCAATATGTTAAAACCAAACAAAAAACGAGGTGAAAAAAATAGCAAACAGCAGCCCTTAAACAAAGCCTGTGTTTGTGTGTATTATGTGGCTCCAGCCCTCTTTAATTACACCGCCGGATCATATCAGTCAGACATCTGACCGACGGTAGGCGGATAAAACACAAACACAGGATGCAGGCAAGCAGTCTCCGCAGATTATGAGCGAACCCGAGACCAGCAGGCAAATATAGTTTTCTGTTCTCTGCCCCGAGGAGGATGGAAAGTGTGCTGAGATAGTTCTGAGGTGTGTTTGGCACTGGCGCTCTGTGTGAAGGAAGGGTGTGTGTTTCCTATGGATGAATGTGAGAAAAACAAACAGGTCGTATGTAATTCATAAGGGAGAGAAGAATTTAGTGCATAGCTACTCACAACAAACAAAAAACTGATATACAGACAAAGTAGTTTGTGGACACACTTTTGTTTGAAACTGTGAAACAGTAAATGTCCAGAGGAAATTTTAATAGCGCTTTTAAAGCTCTTATTTGTTTCATGGTTGGTCTCCAAAAAGTTCTTGAAGGGAATAAATAAGGCAACTGTTAATGAACAGTAGGAATATATAGCCGTAGGATAAATATGGATGACATATTTCAGAAAGTTTGGTCTTTTAAATATGATGAGAAATGAGTTAGCAATACTGAAATATGAGCACAGTTTGAATTTAAGTCTGTTTCAAGTCAATAGCAAAGACGTAATTTATAACACATAAAAATGTGAGATGTGACAAAGAAAATAAAACGGACAAAGATAGTTAAATAAATTCATAGACTCCCAGACAGCAAAAAAAACCTCTTTCCACACTAGACCAGATAGAATCACAGTAATTAAGTCACCCCATAATTAAAGTGTGTATCGTGTGATTACTACACAACCAGTCTCTGCTTAGATTATGCTGAAACAATCTCTACAGTTTAGAGTACAGAAATAAACGACACACTATCCAGACCCTTTATTGGGATTAAACTAGTCTGAACTCCACTTAACCTCAACCAAACCGTTGATTCAAACTGCTCGCTCAATCTCTCTTTGTTTTCTTGCCAAAACTTAAATCTGGGTCAGTGGCAGAAGGGAAGAAAAGGAAGAGCCAGAGATAGAATCTCCAGGGACTCTGTGTTATGATGGTAGAGGAATTCAAGATTTTTCACAGATTCATAGACTCATCAAGAACCAGCTTTTGTTGTGTGTGTAATAAAACACACAGACAGTAACATTAGACCCACACAAAGAATGTAATTAGCTGACACCATAAAGACTCTGTACAGCCACAGAAATGACATTATATAACGTAAATACAAATCTAAACCTGATTAGTTTTATCAGTGTACACTAGCAAATCTCTGTTGAGAATATTTACAACTCATTAACACTCATTTTTATTCTAACCACATAGAAATTTATTCGAACCACTTTTTTATTCACTGTCATTATCCTCCTCTGTCCTGTAACATCTCATAGAAAATACATCTGTCTTACACACACACGCATGCACGCACACACACAGGGATTTTCAGTAAGGCTAGATTGATTCGACTGCCTTTAAAATTGCTGACAGATTGCAGCTCAACTACTAAGACACTGTGTCAGGCTGTTGGAGGGAAGGGGCTGAAAATAGTCTTTCTGTCTGTCCTACTATTCACTCCATAGCATATGAGCCATTGTGGTGTAAATGTCATTTTAATTAGGCAGTAGAGAAGATATTCCTGTTATCCTCTGGGTGGATGACTCAAAGACGGCCAGGTGTTTCTCATATTTAATTCAGCACAGGTTTGCTCTGGACATATTTAGACTAACTGAACTTCTTTCTCAAAATGGGCCTTTATGATGATAATAAGGATTTTAGAGTTTTTTTTGGGGGTATGCATGTGAAACACACTTTTTTTATTGATAAGTTTGTAAATCAAGTAGGTTTAGGGGCAGATGCAGGAGAAAGACTGATCAAACCTTTATTATTCACAGCATCTGTTAAAATAAACACACAATCTCTGTTTGAATATTCTATGGCAACCCCACACAAGCACATACCTGCGCACAGTTGGGAGTTGCAGTATGCAAATATATGCAAACTACCATTTGTGCATGCACCAAACAATAGTATGTGTTAAAATGTAAGGAGATTAAGTTGCTTTGCATTTCAGTGCATTACTGCATACTGGAATGTACCTAGAAATAAACGAAACACTAACAAGATTTTATGCCTTTAATGCCTCATTTGTTTCTTTTACACAGACATGACTTCAAATGAAGATTAAACTGAGACGTTTAATCACATTTTCAGCTTGGAAAAAAAACAGACAATGTCATGTCAAGAAGAGATTTTAATGTCTCAAAATGTTCTGAGATTTGCCAAGATACAAAAGACTGGAATTAAAAATCTTTTGAAGGCATTTCTAATGAAATTGCAAGATTTAATTATCTACGAAATTTCCTTTATCCACATTAAACGGCTTTTGCTGGTTATCAACAATTGTTTCATTTGTATTTCTCCCTAGGCATTTTGAGAAAACCATCTGACATTTTATGAATGTCAAATGCTTTTATTCAAAGCAATTTACAGTACATTCAACAAGCCTTTTGTCAGAATGTTCCCTGGTAACAGAACCCATGATCTTGTCGTTGCTAGCGCCATGCACTACCACTTAAGCTGAAAAAAACACAACTGAGACGTCCATTAAGTCTCCATTAAGCTATATAAAACTGCCATTTCCAAGCATAAAACTTTTGTGCACAATTCCTCTTTTTCACACATAGCTGCTGTCTTCCTCTACCCAGGCTGTCTTTTCATTTGAGAGGGTCAAGCAGGAAGTAACAGCTTTAAAACATTCACCGGGTCAAAAAGACTAAACAAGAACATATTGAAATAAGACAAATAAGAGAGGCATAAAGAGAGCGAAAATTGTCTGCTAGAACTGATTACACAGTTTAAGTGTCTCTCTGAAAGGTGAACGGTTCACATGAGCAAAGTGCTTCCTCACAGCACAGTACATGTGATGCTATAGCTGAGTGCTTTTCCTGTGTGCTGGATGAGAAAATGACACACGAGAGCGGTGGGTGTGAAGAGCTCAATGCAGTGGAGTGCTGAACCAGACAGCTGTGAAAAGAAGCCAGTGTTAGGAAAGGAGAATACTTTGTAAGTAATTTCACAGTGAAAGTGTGGAGGTTGTTGTGACACCTCAAGTCATCTTGCTCTGGTACCTTGTGTTGTTTATCAAGGGCTGCAAAGTGGCACCATCCACAAGGAGCAACATAAAACGATGCAAGTGACATCACGAGATATTGTGGCAG
>JAZGTK010011520.1:0-15548 GCA_036877625.1 Ambastaia sidthimunki | reverse complement strand
TACAGCTGCTTTGCAACCATTTGCCATTATGAACAGCGCTTTACAAATACACTTGACTAACCCTGACTAAGACTCCTGGGAGCAAGGCAATCAGATAAACAGATGCAGCCTTGGCCATGTCTGTACCATGGCATCTAGCCCCAATGGAACTGTATAAGTRAGGCTGAACCAGAAGTGACTGCGTGTTAACTCCTCAGAGGCGAACAGATCCACGTCTGCTTGGCCACTTCCTGCTTTAGCCTCAGCCCCTGACCAACAAAATATCTTCCCCCAGATTCACATGGCATGGAATGTACATCACAAGGTGAGAAACCAGGCTCTGAGCCACATAGAAATGGTACAAAGCTCTCAGCATTTGAGTTTGTTTTCATTTTACGGTTGTTTTTTCTTATTGTATATTTTTCTATATTTATCTGTTTATCAAGTTTAAAATCTATGTCCATTATTGGACGCAGCCTTTTAACAGTAGATTTTAGTACATAGGAAGTCAAAGTATGATTACTGTGGCTATAAATTGGCTATAATTAAAATCCTGTCGTGGTTGTTCTTGGGTTTGTGTTTTCATCCTTGCATGTTTTTTGTTTCTGTCTGTGACCTGAAATACTCTAAGCTTTGCTAAGCAACTCATCGTGTTAACGAGTTGATCAGGCCAACAGGTCCCATCGGTTGTCTCCCGCTGAATGTAATTATGAAATTGGTAACAGAGAATTGCTGACAGTCAAGCCAACCTTGGAGGCTCTGGGGTGCCTTTCATTGTCTGGACTATAATCTTGAATACATCAGATCTGCTAAGGCCCGGTGGGCATTTTCCTTACATGATTCCATCTTGCATGAGAAACTCATGGTTTCTTAGGAAATTGAGCCAAAGGACTTTATAGTCTTACAAGGGGTAACACCTTAACCCAGTTGCCCACCAGGTTGTTTGTTGGTTCCTGAGAGTTTACGGTGCAACATCATCTGATGGAGTCATTGTTCTAAGGTAGCCTGTTATCCGGAAGTGAATCTTACTATTTTTCTGGTCAAACTGTGGTTCTGGTAGCAATCTATGGCTCATGACATAAGGCATTTTGTTTTGGCCTGCTTTGTTTGTGCTAGGTGTAAGACCTCCAGTTAAAATTCAGCAAGACTCTTTCAGCTCCACTTGAGACCCTGGTTCCACGTTGTGCTTAATTTTGTCAAGGTCACATCCCTCTCTGGGCAACACAGTGATTTTATACCGTGATTGACACATTTTATCCCTCTGCCCAAATAACTTTCTGCCAGAGAGACAGCGGTTGCTATCATTGACCATGTTTATTTTTGTTTCCATTCTGGACTTAATTGTGCATCTTGCAATGTGTTGTTTCTCAGAATCTGTCCTCCTGATGTCAGCAACTCTCTTCAGAACCTCTTCAGAATCTTCAACTCCCTCCTCTGTCCACCTCCACCGACAACCTCATCAGCCGAAAATTTTGTAGATTTTTTCACCAACAAAAAAGCAGCCATAAGCAGCCAGTTTGCACCACCACCATCGCATGGACCCGACCTACCACCATCCCCACGACCCGACCTACCTGCACCCACTACCCTACTCACTTTTTGTTTGGTCAGTGAGGAAGAGGTCTCCAGACTTCTATTCTCTCACCCCACTACTTGCCCACTTGACCTAATCCTCTCCCATCTCCTACAGGCCCATCACTTACGCACATCATCAATTCTTCCCTCCTTACCGGCACTTTTCCCACCACATTTAAGCAAGCCCTGGTTACTCCCCTCATTTAAAAACCCACACTCGACACTTCCATCGCTAACAACTACAGACCTGTCTCACTCCTCCCTTTCAAAGCTAAAACACTCAAATGAGCTTTGTTTAAACAGATATCATCTTTCCTCTCGCAGAACAACTGGCTTCACGACATGCAGTCTGGCTTCAAGAGCAACCACTCCACTGAGACTGTGCTGCTGTCTGTCACTGAAGCCTTTAGGACAGCAAAAGCAGAGTTTAATACCTCTGTACTAATGCTACTGGACCTGTCTGCAGCTTTTGACAAGGTCAATAACCAGATCCTTCTAAACAATTTGTCCTCACTGGGGATCCAAGAAACTGCACTCCAGTGGTTTCGGTCATACCTCTCCAAAAATCCTTCAGGCTGTCATAGAGAGGCGAGCTGTCCAAACCACATAACATGGTCACAGGGGTCCCTCAAGAATCAGTCCTTGGACCACTGCTGTTTTCCATTTACACAACCTCACTGGGTCCTATCATTCAATCCCATGGTTTTCAATAGAGCTGCTATGCTGATGACACCCAGATCTTTATCTCCATCCACCCTGATGATCTCACAGTAACGGCATGCATATCAGCCTGTCTGCAAGATATCTCAGTTTGGATGACAAAACACAACCTTCAACTCAACCTAGCCAAGACTGAACTTCTTGTCTTTCCAGGTCATCCTTCTGCCTTACAAAACTTCACAGTCCAGCTTGGTTTCACAACTCTGTCACCAACAAAGACAGCCAGAAACCTTGGTATAGTCTTTGATGACCAGCTATCATTCTCCGATCACATTACCAGAACAAAACGCTCATGCAGATTTGCCCTGTATAATATTAGAAAAATCAGACCTTATCTTATCTCACATACAAACAGCTCCTTGTTCAGGACCTTGTCATCTCTAGGCTGGACTGCAATGCTCTGTTGGCCTTCCAGCACGGGCACTCAAACCTTTACAATTGAGCAGCAGCTTGCCTGGTCTTCAAAGAACCAAAAAGAGCCTGTGTCACACCGCTCATCATTTCCCTTAATTGCTGCACTCCTAAAATTCAAATCTTTTCTCCTGATTATAAAACCACTACTAGCTCTGCACCATCTTACCTTCACAAACTCATACACATATACACTTCTTCCAGATCACTACGCTCAGCAAATGAACATGCCAAAACCAGTCTCTTCCATGAATACCTGACACATGCATAACTATTATTTTTAAAAAAACATTTTAACCCTTTCCCCTCTCTCCCCACAGGCACCACATCTAGCATTGAAATATTGTACTTCTGGTAAAATTGTATCAACGTATGGCTGATGTTTATTGTTGTTTTTGATTTTTTGCTTCTATGTTCTCCTCACATTGTAAGTCGCTTTGGATAAAAGTGTCTGCTAAATGCCTAAATATAAATGTAGCAACTGTCATGGGTTGAGTATGCACATAACTCATTGCCAGTGTCAGCTACAGGCCTGTCTCTGTATGAGTGGAATCTAGGTTATCATTTCAGAGTCTGGAATCTGAAGTCACAAAGATAGGGTGGGTTCACTCACTAAGGCCCAGGTCAACCCCACCAGTCAGTCAACTCCACCAAAGACTCTCATATCCATTGTATATATATCAGTGGACCAAAGCACTCTAAGGCTTTTGCACGTTATTTCTTATTTACATTATTTATTTACTTGTGTCTTGTTTAATTTGCTCTTTAGTTTTAAATTAGTATTTAAACATAAAATTAGTATGGCTTTATGGGATGTTGATCTGAGAGTACCTGCAATGTTTGGGGCCAGCAGCCCCAGTGGTCAAATGATATTCAAAACAAAATTCATGAAAATGCTTATAACCTTTGATTAATTTAGCTGATTGTCATATGTATGCTGTCTGTAGATAGGCCCATGCCAAGTACTGAGATATCAAATTTGTAATTTTAGGTTATGTAGAAAACCTCTATCCATGGACACCATACATTTGCCAAATGACCTCTCAACAATTTTGATGACACAGTGCCAAAGAGCATATGAGACTGTAACTGTGCAATGTTTTGATGTATGAAGATGAAACTGCATTGTGACGACATCCTGACTGCCTCATCAAAATTTGGTGACATTGCCACCTATTGGTCAAAAATTACAAACCATTTTATGCTGGGTTTAGTTGTTTTTTAATGTCTTAAACTCTTCATCAGTGATGGCAGGAATTTTCTGCTGATTTTAAACAAATTAATTCAATGATAAAAAACGAAAATTAAAACAAGTTGAACTTTTTTATTATGGAAAACTGCGCAAAATGTGCCAAAATTGACAATAATAATTCCATAATTGCTGCTTGCAGCTATTATTATTATCATTATTAATCAGAATGTGTTGGAGTGAATATCTGTTTGTCCTGAGGCAGCTGTAGATTCTTCTGATCATCCTGTTCACAGGGAATGTTTACTTTAGTAGATCCAAACACACTTGGTAGCTGAACTGGTATGGACCCACTGAGTGACGTGCTAGCCTCTGCCTTTTCATTGCATTTAGAAAGGCAAAACAAATAGAAAGGCACATACAATTAACCAACACTTACATTTAATTTTCCAAGGAGGAAGCGCGTTTGTGATGAAGATGCTTGTGCATCGCCTGTATTTTCACAAATTCAACAGTCCACCAGATGTCAGTGTAATACCAAAACTCGCAGTCAAGTTGCAGTCATTAAAGTTGGTGGTGCATTTCCACTTCAGGTGTGCGGTTTTTTTTAACTCAATGCCTTGTTGTCAAATAGTCCGTACTTAATTTATTTAAATTTTTTATCATAATAATAATTTATTATTTCTTTAATTTTTTTTAAAAACTGTTGTGTGTTGACTTTTTTAAATAATATATTCAGTGGAGGTAGCAGAGATTTGATTTATTTTTTCAAAGTGCTGCTTAATTACATGAAATTTCACGTGACATTTGAAACACAGTTGGTTTGTACAATAATGCATACTGCTAGCATAACATGATACTAGATATGCCGACTGACCACACCACAGAACGCACTTTATATTGTTTGCATTTGTCAATGCAGTATGCAAATATTTTAAAGAGATGGCTGTCTGGAATGAGGTACACGAGTCTGTCTGTGGTAAGCGAAATTTGTGTGAAACTGGAAGGCAAGCACAGCTTTATGTTTTGTATCACAGCGAATACGTAGTACTGCCACCTGCTGGTACGTAAAACTGTATTCTTTCACGTTTATGTCATCATAACATTTATAAATATACAAATATAGGGTAAAGTGAAGTGCAGGCCAAGTATGGTTTTGTCTTTTGCCTTTTAACCCATCCATCAGAGTAGTAAGTTTTGGACACACACATTGCAAACCGTAAAAACACACTCAGTGCAGCGAGCAGCCATTCACTGCAACAATTGGGGATAAGGCCACAACTGCCTCCTAGATTTAGCTTTTTTTTAAAAGCTAAATTTGTAACTCTTTCTTTTTCACTTCTATGTTTGTAGTATATAGTTTTTAGCTAATGTGCATTAAAGCTGCATATTATCTGGTAGGGGTAACAAAGGTATAATTTTCTGTCTGCCCTCCTGATGGCAGTCTGCCCTTATTTTTCAGCTTCTCTCCCAAATTCAACATCAGAAATTGCTTTTATTATTTGTTGCACACTGTAGAGAAAGAGAGAGAGATGATCAGAGATGATCATATTCTATTTAAATCTCTGCTAAATGGTCTGGTATTTAGTCATTTATAAGTTTAAACACTTGCCAAAATAAATCATGTGCATGTTACACATTTGATTTGTTCATAATTTTATGTTTAATTTTATCTCATATTTATTATGATGGTAAAAATGACCATATTCATTATCTCATATTTTAAGGTAAAAATCAAGACATAAACGGCAGTTTTTAATAAGAAGTGTCTTTGTCAGATGGTTTCTGCTGTAAATAGTGATGAGTTAATGTTGATGAACCTGATTTTTTGTAATAGGGGAAAACACAAAGACAGAAGATAAGGGTACAGCACACCACTATGATATCTAACTTTATATGTATTTCTTCATAAAATTCCAAACAATTCCACAAAAACATAAATTATTAAATATATAAAAACATACACACCCAGAGTTTACTATTTAAAGTAATATACATTTAAATATATTTTGAACTTTTATATTTTTTTATAGTATTTGCAAGGCGTTTATAAATAAAACCATCTTAAACAGATCCAATTGTACTTTTAAACTCTTGTTGCAGGTAAACAAACTGACCAGTGATCTGAAATTTGACATTCACATGATGATTTACATACATGAGGTGTATGTGATGAAAATGCTCCTATATGTGTGATAGAGAAACAATGTGTGTTTCTCCCTCCCTCTCTCTCTCTGTCTCTCTCTCTCTCTCTCTCTCTCTCTCACTCTCTCTGTGCCCTAAGCGTCTGTACCCCTGCTGGCCCCCTCTCTCACACTCACCTAATTCTGTCACACAGATTTGACACTGTGTCATTCTCTCACTGCGTCTAAATGACATGAATATAATGCGCAATGTTGTGCACTTTTACAGCCTTTACCCACACTCTCCCTGTTCTCTATTTCTCTCTTTCAGTTCAATTAAATCTCTTTCTATCAATGATGTAAGACAGTAAATGGTTATTTTGGATTAGGGGCTGATCAGTTTAATCGTGACTAAACTCTCAGTAAACACCAGTATGATTTTACACAGGCTCTGACAAACACTATATGTGATCTGAAGTTTCAGATTTCATCAGCTAAAAGGACACTCTGCCAAAGGCTTTTGTTGCTGATGAGAGTTTTAATTCTTTCACATCAATTTAAGCTTAATCAAAATTAAGCTTCATTGAGTTATATATGTTTTTTTTATATTCTTTATTTTAATTCTTAATTTTATTTTATTTTATGATTACAAATAATAAGTAAACAGATCCAAACAGGCACAATCACATTTTTTTTTTATTATCACTAATTTATTCATTTTATTGTTATTTGTATACACTTTTCTATATAATTGTTATATAATGTCCTTTAGACTTTTGATTTCATTTTATAATATTAGTAAACGAACAGTATATATATATGAATCAAATTCAGATTAAAATGACACTTTTTGTAGCACTTTTTGGTTTGTTGACAATGTGAGTAATTAATATATTGGTTTTGTTATTATCGGACAGTCACCAGAAGTGTGTCAGCACATAACTACCTGCTGTTATGCATTGATAATTGAATTACTACAAAACACATCTACAGTAATGATTTGATAATATGTTTCCGATAAATGAAGGTGTCTGTTTGTTGTGTCTGATTGATGAACTGAGGAAAACAGAAAGATTAGGTGATTCCAGTTGCCTTATTTAAGAGACTCTCTCCCTTTGCCTTTCTCCATCTCCTATCGTTAAACTATTTCTTATTACTCTCTAATCAATATGTTATTGTTCTCTTCTTTACAGCATTTTAGAGCTTTCTGTATTTCTAGCTCTTATTTTTCGTTACCAACCTCTTCATTTTTTGTGTGTTTTTTGCGTTATTTGCTCTGCTGTTTGTTTACTTTATTTATCCACCTTTATTCCTTTAAACTGTCTCTTCTCTGTTTTTTTTATTTGAGGGCTAGTGTTTCTCTATTGTAATTCATCCACACTACCAGAAACAGATCACCCTCTGCATTACACTGCTTGTAACCTAAATGTATACACAACCTTGTATTTGAGGGTGCTGTAAGCAATTAGCATTTTGGGGTTTTAACAACACATTAAACAGACAGATATTGACTAAAAGATATTGGCATCAAAACATCTCAACACACAGCAACAGCACACTTTCAGTCATTGTGCTCAGGGCAGGCTTTTTAAAAAACTTTTTATATTTAAATACTATATCTACCTGTAAATCCCTTTTCTTCCCTATTATTGACTGCATTTTGCTCCCTCCTCTGAAATTATTAAGTAATGTGCTTTGTAGTAGTAAGATATTCTGTGGAATGAAATTAAATGAAGGTTCAAAGCCCTGTGTAATTTAGTGTTAATGCAGTGTTAATAACATACCACTGAGTATGTCTGGAATGTAAAGGTTTATTAAAAGAAATGTGTTATTTATAGGTGTTATATACATCTGTAAGATGTGTGTAATCCTCAGCAGAATGCAGCCAAAGCCTGTTCAACGGAGAGAGAAAAAAGAAAATTTATACACAGGGTAGCCACAGTTTCTACATTCTTTTCCACTGCTTATGAACATTTTCATAGCCACTTTTTCCTTATTAAACACTCCTTTCTCATTATTTGGTTACTGTTGATCTATGGTCTAATTATCCAAATTGTGAAAATGTGCCAATCCAAATCATGCCAATTCAGAAAACCAAAAGCAAGATTTTAGCTCCAGTTCTTAAATTTTGTAGTTTTAACCCACATTCAAAGGTATAGTAAAATATCAGGTACACTCCTGTGACTACATATTAACTGTTGTTCATTTCCATTTACTATTCTTTACTTTTATGCTTTTTTTACGTTTGTACTGTTCTAGAGTAACTCAATTCTAATACAGTAATGCACCTAATCTACTTATATGTTCTCATACTGGTACTTGTGTTATATGCAAGCAATAAACCACTTGTGGCTGTGTGTTACAGTTATTTTATCATAGTAAACAGGGTTTAAGCTACTCCACTTCATATTCCACTTCGTGCTGAACCTAATATCACCTTATACCTTTGGTAAAATGTCTAAATGATTAACTTTACATTGCTGAACATCTATCACTATATTAGTCAGTTAGGTGTAGCCTTCTTTATCATGTTATGTAATGTAATTCATGACATAATCACCATCAGTTAACACAGGTGATGTTTGAATCTGTGTATGTGTGTGATGGCTGTGCATTGCGCAGTTAACGGGAGCGAACACACACTGCAGGGCTGTGAATGTCATTGCGTTTTTGTTGTTTAATTTATCATGTGTTCAAAGCCAGAGGAGGTGGCCCAGCTTTGGGTGCAGTTGATGTGACTACAGCGAGTCTGTTTCCTGCTGGGCTTGTCTGCTGAAGAGTTCCCATTCTCTCAACCTTTCCTTTACTTTTCTTATTCTTTGACACCTATCTGAAAGTTCTTGTGGACTTTTGTGGTGACACACTTCAAATAAAGTAGATCCACATTATTCATGTTGTTTAGTCAAGAAATAATTTGGTAAAGCAATTCTCTAGTTTAATGGAGGCTGAGGATATCACTCTAATTTGTTGATGTGTGTCAATGTGTGTGTTTTTGCATTTATGAAATACATTTGTTTATGTGTATGTTTTGTTAATCTGGGGAATGGCCTACATCATTTTGCATGTGTTATGTTGGATGTTGCTGCAGAAAGTTCAAATTCTACATTACAGTTCTAAAATTCGACACTACATTACAGTATATGGGTCATATATAAAAGAAGCTAAAGCTAGTTGTCAGATGGGGAAGTTGTCACAAAAGTCCTCAGTAATGTTGATTTCAAATACCTAGGTCAAAACTACATCATAATATTTTCAATTCAATACAATTTATGTCAATACAATAAAAATGTGTGTACTTGGCATACATTTGTATACATTTACATTTATTCATTTGGCGGATGCTTTTGACTTACAGTGAATTCAAGGTATACATTTTTTTATTTTTTTTTATTAGTACTTGTGTTCCCTGGGATTGAATAATAAAGGTAGTTTGTAAGCAAAATGTGTAACTTTTATAAATATCATGTCTGAGTGGATTGTTAATTTTCATTGGAGCTGTTGCCACAAATTTTGTATATTCTTATTATTTTTACTGTATCTGTCTTGTTAGTAGTGTAAATACTAAGAAAGGGTAAATTCTGTTGATCCTCAAACATTCATTTTGCTTAGCTGGCTTGGATATATGGCTTGGATATATATCGGATATACGAGGACAATCGTATAAATACAGATCTGTTACAGAGACAGAGGTGTTTATCTTGTTAACACCAAACACTGGATTTGTGACTAAATACTGTATTGCCACTCACCTCAAATCCACAAGAGTATATTTAAAAGCAGTGTAGGTTCTTTAAAAGTTAAACAGACATATTTTGTGTGAATCTATTATAAATATTGTTTTATGTAAAACTGAAATAATTTTTTAGATTTTTTCTTTAAGCACTTGAATACCCAGTGGAATATAATGGAAAAGAAACAAAAGATCTGGTAAAGCTGAGGCCTTAGTGGTTTGCCTAACTCCATATGGCACAGAAGGCAGACATTTTAATATATATGAAAATCACTTCAGTAGTATAGCACCATGGGGAACTTACAGCGCACACATTTTCAAGCAGACAAGAGAAAACTCTAGAACGAGGAACAGTATCTTTAGGTTTACTTGTGACTTGTATACAAATGTGCTTTGGGGAAGTATTATATTTTTAACAGATTTCATACAGGCAGCAATGAAACTACTGAAAATACAACTTTCAAAAAAAGAAAAAACTTTCAGAAGTCTGTGTCCTTGACATATTTAAATAAAATCAATTATTTATAAATACAAATATAAAACATTGTAAGAAATTGAGAAAGAGAAACAGAGAGAGAGAGAGAGAGAGAGAGAGAGAATTGATGCATGCTGGAGGGGATTGCGCAGCTCTCTGCAAATGTAATACACTGCTGTCAAGTCACAGGTCAGCTGGCAATCTGAATTTTAAAAGGAATATGAATAATATTCTGTTTTATTTTCAAAAATGAACTTTCTGCCCTCTATCATGGATCCAATATATGTCTTAATCTAAGGGGCTCTGTCTGCCAGGGGGTCCTGCATGCCAGCTTTGAATTCTACGCATAATAAAGAAATGTGTGTTTTCCTATTCTGAATCCTGCTTTTAAAGTCACAGGGAAGCCATACACACACAAGTACACATTTGCTTAAATACACACACATATATTTCGATGTGTGATTGTCCAAGCATTAAAATGTGTTGTTTTAAAAACAACACATCAGAAAATCTACATAAACTTTAATAAGATATTGAGTATTCATGTTTTCAGTGTTTGACACTGAAGTACTTTAAAATCTGTTGGCCGCCTGAATGTTAAATACAGTAGCTGAATCTTGGCTTTGGACAGTGGCTGATGAGACTGTCAAGATCATCTAATCCAAGATCATAGCAAGTCTAGTTGACAAGTTATAGAGGTTGTCTTTCAAGAATCTCTCTCCAAAACAAGATCTTAATATTGTTCAAGAAACAAGTCTTAATACAACTATAATGCAGATTCCTTGTTGTCAAAAGGCCATCATTTGTAATACATTATAACCTTTATTGGTTACACTTTATTTTACTGTCCTTATTACATTTTAATTATACATTTAAGTACTGAGTAATATTAACAACATGTACTTACTATAGGGTTTGGATTATAGTTTACTGCATATAATTATGCATAATTAACTGTTACTATTGTAAGTATGTGTAACATGTAACAAAGACACTGTAAAATAAAGTGCTACCTGAAAGCCTAATTACAGTTAATTTAATAAATGGTACAGTATGCATAGCTAAAGCAGCCGTATCTTGCTGTTGAGGTGCTCAAGCAGACTGACGCTGTTTAACTTTTTCTTAAAGAATATATAAATATCCACATCGATTTTCAAATAAATTGATCCTGTCCAATAATGAAATAGTTAAAGCAATCAAGATAATGAACCAAAAATTTCTAATCTTTTTGAATGGTTTGTATGTAACTTCTTACTAATGATTGGACCGTTTATGTCAGTTACTACTTCCAGTGTAAGTAGGTAGTTCTTATGAGGAATAAATCTGAACATACTTAGAGAAAAGTATGTTCTGCTTTGTTCTGCTACCATTCTGCTTTTACACTGTTATTTTACCCAGCATGAAAATTTGGTGATAAGTACATAGTAAAGTAACCAGTAACCAGAAATATCTGGGGCTTTCCCTAAAACAGCTTACCTTGGCACGTTTCAGTTTCAAAGGATGTCCAGCACTGTGCAGTAGCTATTCAAATGCTTTCAACAGGAAATTGTGATTATATGATGCTAATTCATAAATGAGAAACTACTAACACTCAACACTGGAGCTGTGCAGTAAAGTCTCTTTGAAAAAGTAATCTTTTAATTTTAATTTATATGTTATACCTTTTCCATTGACTGGACAGAATTAAAATGCCACTTCCACTAATGAACGTGTCTCTACAGTTTAACCAGCCTGTGGAAAGCTGTCTTATTCTATAACTCCCTTCTTAACTAAAAAGCCACTTAGCTTTGACTGACAACAAATTTTACTTAATGAAACAGCCAAAACCCTCTTATTTCCCAACTTCTGTTTGTCATACAATTACAAGAGACAGGCCGGGCCATGTCCTTGAGGTGCCAGATCCATAATCATGTTAAATTGGCCCATTTGATATGATGCAGTGTTTAGCTGCACAGGCTAATGTGCCAGCGCAGGCAGAGGAGCACGCGGGACCTGTCAAAGTTGTGGAGGAGCAGGAACATCGTTGCTGTGACTGATCTGAGGTATTTGAGACTGTCAACTCACCCTGTCAACACAAATACATGCAGAGATTCCAGAGCTTTAATGCTTCAGGAGATTGGTGCTGGAGGCCACCACTACTTTTATTCCAACCCTCTAGATGACATGATGTGAAAAATGAGCCTGTGTGTTGTCGGGTGCCCATTAGTGAGCTTTTACATTATCTCCCTCTGGTTGTCTCAGGCTGATGTTTCTTTTGAGTCAATCACTAAACTATTGACTACCATTCTGCTTTAAATGTGGGGTTACCACCTTGATAAATATAAAAGGAAGGAAGGAAAGAAAGAATGAATGAAGGAAGTCATTTTGAAATTTTGTAATCTTTCAATACGCAGCCACCTTCAGTTTTTCTTCCTTTAAATAATTACGTCAGGGCCTTTTTGTTCTTTTAAACACCAACCTGGTGGAGAGGTTGTTCCTGTACTGGATTCAAACTAAATTCTAGCTATGTGTGACAGTTGTGTTGATGTGACTAATATTTAATAATTTAAATTAAACTATTTGTTGTAAATTATCAAAAAGCGTCTTGACTATTGAATACTTTTGCTAGTTTTAATAGTTTTACTTTCATTTTGAAGATATAATTTATCTTATATCTCACTTTACTATTCAAACTTTGACAATTCTTACAAGAAGTCTATTATTAGATTATACTCAAAACATTACAACTTTAATTTGCAGATCTTTCTTCATTTGTGTTCTCATTTTTTGTTATTTTTTGTAACATGACAATGTCTCTAAAATTCTGTTATAGGATTTTGTCTGCAGAAAGTATAATATTATAAGTATAATATAATAAGTTTAATAATTGTTACTTACATCGTAATTAATAATTACAATGTACACCCCCAGCTAACCAGTGACTGTGTATATCATTGTTAAATTGTAACAAATACAAATTCTTGTATTTGATTGGGTCGGGGAATCATTTAGTAACAGGGTTGCAAAAAGATTGTAGGTATGGTAAGGGCAGATATGGGGTAGGATTAAGGGATGTACGATATAGTCATGCAGAATAAAGCATTATATGTTTTATATGTACTTATAAACAGCCAATATGCTAGTAATGTGCAAGCTAATTGGCAACTGGTTAAAAATGAGAATTGATCCCTATGCTAAGGTGAAGTTGGTTGGAAAAAAAATAAATCCTACCTTTTAAACACTTACAGAAGACTTCCGTGTGTTACAGAACACACAGAAGTCACATTGTTGTGGAAAGTGTCATAATGATATTGCTATTTGGGGAAGTGCACTTGTAAAGTAGCAAAAATAAAGATACAGTAAAAACACAAAATCTTTTCCACCAGTATCTCAATGTCAGACTGGCATAAATTCTATATAAACTGTGAATTAATGTAACTTGGTAAAGGACTGTGAGAAGTGTGAAAGAAAGAGAGAGGGGTATCTGGTGGAGTTAAGCATGCAGCAGTTTTTGTGTTCACCAGCACAATCCATTAATCATAGCACCTCACGGCAGCCATATTCTTCTGTGTAGTGGCTGTACTTTCATTACTGGAGCCTAATTAAATAGCTCTGTGAGCTGGAATCTGAGATTCCTCTGTTACAGATTATCATTAATTATGGTGAAAGAGCTGGGAGATGTTGGACTCAATTATACCCAGCTCAAGGCTGGCACACTGTGATTCATGGCCCTTGCCTCCTCGCCGACGCTCCTCTGCTGCTTATCACACCATCCCACTTCTGTAAATTGGGCACTGCCAGCCAGCACACAGAGTCACGGGCACCGTACTTTATGACAAACATGTTGGAGGAGCACAGACCAATTAAGGGTCGTGAATATGTTGTGCGGGGAAGGATTATTACTGCATTTGTGTGTGCGCGTGTGTATGTGTTGTAATACTAAGGAAATATTTCGAAAGAGTTATGTGCCTGCATGTCTTATTTTTTAAATTAGCCTATTGTGTGGAAAAATGTCATAACATGATGCTAAGTACTGTGAGCTCTCATACACAAAAAGATGTTGCCATTTTTAGAGGGTTATGTTCTGAGTATCTATTTTATAGGCAATATTTGAACGTTTAAAGTAAAAACCTGTCATCATTTATTCAGCCTCTTGTTGTGCCTGGCTGACTTTATTCTGTGAAATTGTTTTAAAAAATGTTCACACTATTGTTTCATATAAAGCTGATAATCTGCAGCTGTCAAGAAACATTCAAGTATGGTAAATGAAACTTGTCTTCTAAAACTGTATGACAACTCTGTGTAAGGAACAGAACAAAATGTATGCTATTGAAATGTAAGCTTGCATATATTCAGACTTGACGAGAGGCACTGCATCAGGTTTGAACATACCTCATTTACATTTATTCATTAGGTAGACTTACAGTAAATTCAACGTATACAGTTTTTTTTTATCAGTACTTGTATTCCCTGGGATCAAACCCACAACCTTTGCGCTGCTATCGCAATGCTCTACCAGTTGAGCTAATTTGAATGTACACAATTTGTATATTTTTTTTAATTATTTTATTATGACTTAAAAATTGGGTTGTAAATGGTAAAGTTTTTGAGCACAATCTACAACCTTGATAAGCATTGTTATTAAATAAAAGTCTTGAGAGAGTCTCTCTCGTGTAACGTCTGTGTGGGGTTGGATTTCACAGACAGCTGTGAGAGCTGGTCTCTGCGTGTTAACCCTGTGCGTCGCAGCACTGCCTGCCTCTTAGTCCCTTGCAGACTGTTGACTGGAAGTGACGGTTGGATTTGCGGACTCGCCATGGCTCTCTGTGGGGTGGCCAGCCCGCTCAGAGGGGTGTTAGCAGACAGAGTAGAAAAGGGATTTGGTAGAAATAGATTGTGAAGTGTTTGCCGAGGACCCTGTGGCTTTCTGTGTCATTTCTAGTTAGGATTGCAACCGCAGGAGGCAGACAGAAGCTAATTGAAAAACAAAGCGAGATAACACAAATGATATAGATGATAGATAGATAGATAGATAGATAGATAGATAGATAGATAGATAGATAGATAGATAGATAGATAGATAGATAGATAGATAGATAGATAGATAGATAGATAGATAGATAGATAGATAGATAGATAGATAGATAGATAGATAGATAGATCAATTAAATCTCTAATGGCTTAACAGTCTACACAATACATACACTAGGTTACACTCTTACTCTCAAACACACTATTCATCCATTTGTTAAGCCATACTCACACACACACACACAAAATGTGGCCAAGAATTCCATTGGCGAGTAGCAATTATTTATTAACAATTAAGCATTTTAAAAGCAGTAATCTATCTATCTATCTATCTAT
>JAZGTK010011519.1:0-15552 GCA_036877625.1 Ambastaia sidthimunki | reverse complement strand
AAGAATAATTACAAATTAATTTTACACATGACAAAATAACTACAAAGGTACACAAAACTGAGAACTCCAACATAGCCATAGTAAGAATCATACATTTCTGATTAAGTTTGAGGTTTTGTGTGCTTTGTGTGTTTTTCTTTAAAGATATTTCAGGCTGTATTATCCGGCTAGGCTGTGAAAAGCTTGCATATCATCAGAAGAAACCGTTTCACAACAGTAAATGCGTCCTAGCTGTGAGTCTGGCTCATCTGATGTAATATTGCATCAGGTTTCCTCTTCATTCTAATTTACAGAACAGGGTGTCAGGCTTTACTGGTAGAGCCCCCTACCACCCCCCCCACAAACCAACCCCCCCCCCACCACCACACACACACATTCCCTCTCCCACACACACTTGTACAATATCTAATACCTGAGGCATATGGTTAGACCTAGATTGAGTTTCACACCCTATGTCAACATTAAGAGAGAATAACAAAAAGACCAAATAATCAGTCCACAATCCTGAAGTTTGTCATCAGTCTAATCTAATCTACCCGCTAACCTACCTGCTTGAAAATCAGCACACGTTCTCAACAAGTGCAGCAAAATGTGCCTTAGAAAAAAGGAGAGAGAGAAAGAAACAAAGAGAGAGAGACTAAAAGGGGTAGAGTTGTGTAACGCCAGCTAATTAACTAAAGTTACAAAAGCAGCGTCGGATGCCTTTTATGTGCTTAGCATGTGGCATGAGGAAAGGTGAGAGAAAGCAATTGCTGAGGCATCATGACTCAGGGCTACATTACCGGCTACCAGACACCGTCATCAAGCCATGACACTCCCCTTTTACTTGCACATTGTGCCATAAATGCATAATTACAGAACAGGAGGAGAAAAGAGGAAGACAAGCACAATGAAATAGTTAGAGGAGTGTTTCAGACAGTAGAAAAGCAAGTGCGTGAAAGATAGGGAGAGAGAAGAGGGACAGGCTATTTAACATTGTGTTAGTTTAGACTTATGACAG
The DNA here is from genome assembly GCA_036877625.1 of Ambastaia sidthimunki. Classification (NCBI taxonomy): domain Eukaryota; kingdom Metazoa; phylum Chordata; class Actinopteri; order Cypriniformes; family Botiidae; genus Ambastaia; species Ambastaia sidthimunki. Next base: position 14,552 of record JAZGTK010011519.1, on the reverse strand, counting down.
CATATCAGTAGTTTGTTTTACTTTGTGCCTTTCGTTTGGGCCTCTCGTAGATCTGTGGACATATTACTGTGTTAGAGTATAAGCTCCATCAGTCTGTGTGTATAAAAGGCAGTAAATAAGATGACTAGAAAGACTGTGTCTGTTCCACCTCCCAAGGGGATTCCACATCAAAGCAATTTTGGACAACAAGAACCACTCCAAGAGAATGGAGACCTCTGCAGTGAAGCCCCCGAGGAGAAGGTGGAACTACGCAAAAAGGTGACCCTGCTCCGGGGAATCTCTATAATCATTGGGACAATCATCGGTGCGGGAATATTCATCTCTCCAAAGGGAATTCTGAAGAACTCCGGCAGTGTGGGAATGTCACTTGTTATATGGGTTGCCTGCGGAATTATCTCTTTGTTTGGTGAGTGTTACATGCACACCTGGACATATGCAAACATGAACATGCTAACATGTTGATATATTCTCTTATATAAGATATATATATCTTAATCCACTTCTGTCAGACACAAAGATGACCCAGTTTTTGAAAAATGATCTAAATACTTTATCTTACCCACTCATGTGAAACAATCAACTTTTTGGTTCCTGATAAAATCAACAGTTGCATTTCACCTGAAGTGAACTCTACAGAAGCCAGCTTTGATATTTGAGGTGATGAAACATGCTTGGCTTATTACCTTCAGCTGCTGACGTATCACTTTGCTGACATGCTCACACATTTTCTTAAAGAAACAGGCTGTTCCTCCGCTCTCACACCTCCTCATTGCATAAATGTTTGTTTGGTCTCCTTTAATCCGCTTTTTCTTTAGAATTGTGGTGGAATTGTGCTAGTACTTAAGTTACAAAGATAGAAAGAGAAAAAGTGAGAGAGAAACCTTGATGACAGTAATCACACAAGACCTTTTTTACACCTTTTTTAAACTTTTCCTGTTATGGGCATTTTAAATATAAAATAAATGTCTGATTTTTAAAAAAAAAACATGTACTTTACAAAATATCTTACATAAAAAAATGCAGAAACACATGATGTATTGTATGTATTCTTTCTCTTCAAAATCCAATCGAAAGAGTAAACATTAATGTGTCCCAAATGACCACTTATGAGTTTAATACCAGGTTTAAAAACAGCCCAGAATAACACTCTGTTGGCAGGTGGATTAGGCTATTATTGTGTTTATTTGAATAGTTAATGGAAAGCACTGTCTTGCTTAAGTTGCATTGTGGTAATGTGCACAGGTATTGCAAAATTATTAGAAAGGTTAGGCAACTTTTCTGAGTCAAGGCATTACTTCTCATACACCGCATAAGAAATCTGAAAAATGACGTAGTTACAATGTGGTTTAAAGAACATTCCACTACTGTAGCTCATTATCCTGTTACATCAAACCACCATGTCTGGGGCACCATTGCAAAACATGTTCCGTAAATGAATCAGGCAAATTTGGAGGAAATGACACTCAGGTCTGAAAATCGGAAAAAGGCAATTTATCCAATATACCAAATATCTGCAAATAGTAAATTTATGAAACATTGCCTAAAATTATAGATTTTTTAAACTAAACTATTCTGTTCTCAGATACTATAACCAAATTATATTATTATAAAGTCCACAGCATGGGTGCTTGACACCAATTGAATCTTTGCTGTAGGGTTAAACATTTTTGATAGAGTTCTACCTCAAATTCATTTCATTAAGACATTCCTGTTTTTCTGAATAGTTGCCTCACAAGAATTTCAAGGTATGTGTGAAGAGCACAAATGCAGGGCCCCTTTAATGCAGGAGGGCCAGTAAATGTATGCTGGTGAATTATGTGTGTGGCTGCTGTGCAAGATGGAGCTTGATATTGTCTAATGTGGCACTTTGTTGATGAAGAGAGAACAGTCTGACACTGTGGAGGCTGAAGGCATTGTGTGTGTGTCGAGGAAGAATTAGTTTGTGCATATAAGAGGAGCATTGTCTGACAGTGTGTGTATTCATGTGTATGTCAAGCATCATTTCACACTTGTCAGCTTTCTGTTGTGTGCTGGTGTCTGTAGGCTATGAGAAAAACTCTGTCCATTCATCCACAATTTTTCTCAGATAGACCGCAAATTCTGCACTCTTTTGCCTTTTTTTCTTCCAGTGCAGAGGTATTTTAAAGCTCTCTTAACATTTACCTTTTAAAGCTCAGTAGTGAAGAACTGTGAGTGAAGCAGGGCTTTGATTTGAGCAGAGTATTCATTAAGGCTTTAAAATGTATAGAACCATTGAAAAGCTTGTGTAACTGCCCTCTTAGAAAGTGAATAGATGGTTTAATAAACAGACTTAACTGTGTGTCTTCAGGAATGTTATGTAAGTATTGTGTGTGTGGTAGATCTGCACTCTGAGTAGATAGAATGCTGGCTCTCCAAGACTGGACCTTGGTAGCCTTAGCCCTGCCGTTGTCACCTCATGCCTAAAGCATAAAGCTATTATCCCTTTTTCCCTCAAGTATTCTTATTTTTGTTTGTCTTTTACAGGGGCTCTGAGCTACGCTGAACTGGGCACCTGCATTAGGAAGTCCGGTGGCCATTATACATACATTCTGGAGGCGTTTGGTCCACAAATGGCTTTTGTGAGGTTGTGGGTAGACATGATTGCCATAAGGTCAGTAAATCCTCCTTCATCCAACCATGTTCATCGTCAGTTCTCTGGGGCACAGCCAGAATAAACATACACAATCCCTCCACCACTTCAAATAAATACAAGCAAACCCACCTCAATCTCTCAGTATTTTTGCCAGGCTTCAGTATTCATAGAATAAAAATCTGAGATGAAGTGACTTATCACAATGAAAATGGCATAGCAGAATTTGTTATAGGTTCTCACGCAAAGGATCATGGGCTGGATTTAGCCTACATCTATATGTAATCACAACACTATTGGGAGTAACATGCAGCTGTATTTGTAGGATGCGAGCAAGCAAGTTTTACATAAAGGAGGATAAAGCACATTTATGAAAAAGGCATCAAAACAAGCTCAAGGGATTTTTGTTGGGTATATGTGGGACTTATGGTTTATGAGTGATTACATGATATTTATGACATGATCTCTGTGCCTATAAAAGTATTTTGGGAGCCCATCTGAAGTTTAAAATTCAACCATCATTTTCTCTCGCAGACCTGCAGGTTTGGCTGTGATTGCTTTGGCATTTGGCCGCTATATTTTAGAGCCCATCTTCATGCCATGTGGAGTCCCCATGATTGCTGTGAAATTGGCCACAGCAGTCGGAATCAGTAAGTCTAAGCTTACTTGTATATGAGCTACTGCTATTTGCTATAATGCTTCTTGATTCTTGTGTATATGAATAATAATTTGATTTATTTCTCCATTTCAGCTGCAGTAATGTACATAAACAGCATGAGTGTAACCTGGACTGCCAGACTCCAGGTTTTCCTAACCTTCAGCAAGCTGCTTGCCATCTCTATTATTATTGTTCCAGGGCTATACCAGCTCTTCAAAGGTACAGTATATAGTTGTTTGGCAATGCTTATCATTTTCATATTGTGCTAGCTTACCCATAGGAAAGGAAAATCACAGCTGAGATCTTTATTACCTCAATTATTTCTCCTAGACAGCAATGATATTAAATAAAGAGCAAATAGAAACTTTGCTTAAGTCTCAAATGTCTCGGATATTTCTCTCAAAAAACTCTCACAAACGTCTCCATTAGTTTCAGAAGAGACCTCAATGTCACAAACTGAGCTTGCCAAATCTCAAATCAAATGTCAATATTATTAAAGATTCTAATATGAATTCAAACTTACATATTAAATTTATCCAAATCCAGATTATTTTAGCTACAATCTAAATTCATTTAAAAGGGACATGCTCCTTAATGTATTTGAACAACTGTCTTATTTGTTTTTATTTCTCCTAATCAATTTTAGGAAAAATGTCTGAGACAAATGTGATACTTAAATGAAATAGCTGAGATCTCCATCAAACCTCCTGGGCCCAGTTGTTCAAAAGTAATCTGATTGGACTTTGTCTATCAGATTGGACCAAATCTTGAAAATGGTTTGTTCATATGGAGAAAAAAGATTCTAAATCTAGATTGGATTTTGTAATCTGAATGGGTTTTAATCTAAATCAAATTGTCTGTTTGTGGTGTTCAAAACTTTTTAGTAAGATTAGCCTTTGATCAGTAAGATACCTTTGAACTTTTTTTTCAGGAACAAAAATGTGACAATTATATATTTTTTTTTAAATCCAGATCATTTTAATCCAGATTAAACATTTTGAATAACTGGCCCCTGAGCTATATAAGAGCAACTTCTGAGAAATAAAATGTTCCTCTGGGTAATGCCAAATGTTTTTATCTGTTTGCATCTGCAGGGGAAACTAAACATTTTCAGAACGCATTTGAGGTCAGCACTGTAGATCTGACTGGGCTTCCTCTAGCATTCTACTCAGGGATGTATGCCTATGCTGGCTGGTGAGCCCACCTTCTAATTCCATACAAATCTAATTGTTTCTATAAGGTTTTGTGTGGTCCATGTGTAAACCCAGGTTTGCCTTTACAGGTTCTACTTGAACTTTGTGACAGAAGAGGTGGAGAATCCTGAGAGGTTGGTGATTAGATATAATATTGAAACTCAACAACTATTTTGTGTTTTGATGGTTTAATTTGGTTTTTAGCATGGTAAACCAAGCCACAGTGATTTAGACATAAATTTTCGCTCCCCAGGACGGTGCCCCTTGCCATCTGCATCTCCATGGTGATAGTAACGATCTGTTACACACTGGCAAACGTGGCATATTACACTGTGATGTCAGCAGAAGAGCTGCTAGCCTCTGATGCAGTAGCTGTGGTGAGTTACTCTCTCTCTGCTTCCATCTCAAAACTCTTCTGCTATAACAAAAGTAAAGGCAAAATCATAAAGATCATAAGCAAAGTATGGAAAATAATAAAAATATGAAAAGTTTAAAGCATTTTCCTTGTAGCCGCAGTAAAGATTTACCTGTTCTAGTGGTAAATACAGCATTAAATAGGTGCTACAACTATAGCTGCAATAACTCCCATCTTCTGTTGCTAATGTACACACTCAATCTACTTGTCCATATGTAAATATGCTAATCCCACCCTCAGCTTCATCTGATTGGTTCATTGTTTTAAAAAAGCTGACAAGGATTCGTTACTCTAAAAGTTAAAATGTTTATAAGTTGACATGATAGCTTAAATAAAATAGACACTCAAAGATGCCTCTCTAGCACAGCATAAAGGCCAAAAAATGTGTGAAACCCCCAACTGGATTGTTTAAGAAAGAAAGAGAGAAAGAATAAGACTGAAATGAGACATACAGTTTAGAAATGGATACAGCTTCATAAGTGAGTTCAAGCAATTGGCAGGAGTGACTGTAATAGTAAACACCTTCCTCCTCAGTATAGGAAATGTGATTACACAAAGCCACTGGCACTGAATGGCTATTTCTCTGCAGGAGTAATCATATATCTTTCACAAATAACCAGAGTCCATGTGCAGAGATCTCCTGTTATGCTCTGAAATACTCTAGAAGCTTTCTCACCTTGTTAGACGTCTGTAATGCATTCATTTATAGCCTGTTTCACTTTGTTCGTCTCTCTACAAGCTCACTCTTATGGCAAATATAAAGCCTTTTCACTGTGCTGGTAATTTATATACACCAACAAGCCTTGAAATAGAAGATCAATGTTGTTTCCTATTTGTTTCAGAAAATCTGTTTTTTTTCTGCCCACTTTCTCTCTTCTTTCCTTCCGTCAATCTCAATTTCCTTTCCCAACAGACATTTGCAGAGAAGCTGATGGGCAACTTTTCAGTTGCAGTCCCCATTTTTGTGGCTCTGTCCTGCTTTGGCTCCATGAACGGGTGCCTGTTTGCCATTTCAAGGTGAGTAAATTGAAATGTGGTTTAATTAGTATCCTTAGTTTAACATGTGCTTTTTCAGAACAACACATTTGTAAATAAAAGTTTTGAAGGCGTTAGCTTGTATTTCAACTAAACTAGTGGGTGTTTTAATTTGTTTTACCATGAGTTTTGTTTTTTCACAGAATGTTTTATGTGGCCTCTCGAGAAGGTCAGCTTCCTGAAGTTTTCTCTATGATTCACATACGCCGACACACACCATTACCTGCTGTGATTGTCCTGGTGAGTCATAAAAGCACAGATGTGCCACTCAGTGGTCATCTGTACTGATGTTCTTCCTTAGATAAACAAGTCTGTTTGCAGCTTTAATATCATTTCACACAATTAGCAAACTAATCAGAAGTGTCATATTTTTACCTTTCATGGCTCACTTGGAGCTGTAGGCAGGATAAGATATGCCTGAAGGGAAAACAAAGAAAAAGAAAAAAATACTTTTTAATAAATTAGTAGTTCGTTATGAGACCTGGGATCCATTTCTGACCTCCTATAGCTTTTTAAATCAAGCTAAATTGCAGCCGAGAGTTGACACCCTGTGATGACTATGCAGTTCCATTGTATAGAATGAAACAACTTTGCCATTCTCTACAAGCTGAGCTATAAAAAAGGCAGTTATTACCAAAATGTCAATGGCAGGATCATGGGTTTGATGGCCAGAGACTGCATTAACTGATAAAATGTTGCTTGTATGTTGCTTTGGATTAAAGGGATCATCAATGCATGAATGTAAAGAACTCCTTTTGTATTCCATAAGAAAATGTTGTTCAAGTTTTGAGTGACATTAGGCCAGTTAGACGATAACAGAATATTTGATTTAAACTATCTTTGGAGGTTGACTTGATTGAATTTAGACATGAGTAGTTTTGTTTCTGCCACAAACACATTTTTTAAGTTAAAATAAAAAAAATGTTTTTTAAAAACTTGATAAAAATGTTGGGCCTGTTGTTATTGGTAATGATCAATATTATTAAAAAGTATGGCTGACATGATGTACTGTATTTGTGTTCAAGCAGATGTTGCTTTGTGTAAAAATGTGTTCTTTCATAAGTAAAGGTAAACCTGTGTGAACTTCTGTGATAGCTGCTTTAATCCCATGAAGGAACATTGTTGGTCTGCATGTGTTTTCTCATGATACATATATTAAAAACAAGTGCTTGTCTTTGCTTTTTTCAGTATCCAGTTACACTATTGATCCTGTTCTTAGGGGACATTTACAGCCTGCTGAACTTCATGAGTTTTCTGCGCTGGCTCTTCATCGGGGTGGCTGTTGTTGGCCTTATCTACCTGCGTTACACGCGCCCTGAAATGCCACGACCTTTTAAGGTAACTTACCATGGTGTGCTGCTAGCCTAATACACAATATCTCAAAACTAATACCTTGCTAATATAATAAAATTGTTAAAATATCTAGTTGTGAAAAAACTGCTGTTGGTTTAATTCCAAGGTTGAGGTTAGCAGAGGTGCGCCAGGAACTTGAAAGCTATTGAGATCTAAATTGTGTTCTGTCACTTTGTTATTGTGTCCACAAGCAAGGCACTTAATCTCAAGTTGCTTTAGGGGTCCTTCAGGGGAACTGGTGAACTGGAAGTCACTTTGGATGAGAAGGGTCCAATACTGTGAATTAACCTTGAACAAATTGACATTTTTTTCTGAAGCTTGGAATCACAACTTTTGCTGTTGTGTTCCCATAACTTGGCTGATAGAGAACAATGCAAGGTCATAGGTTCTGTTCTCAAGGAATACAGTATATGCTATGTTAAAATGTACAAATTGAATGCACTCAGTGTCACTTTGGATAACTGTAAAATAAATGTAAATTATTTAATACCTTTTTGCAAAGAAACAGGTTATCTGATCAAGCCGGGGCTGAGTGTGAACCTGCAAAGTAATTTGTGATCTGGCTGTGGATTCATTTTAAAATGAAAGATTTTACAGATATCTATGCCATCGCTTGAACTTTGTTCAGATAAGCAGCAGAAATCTGATTTCATTCCCAACAATAATACATTTTCAATTTTTCCCTATTCCACATTGACAGCTTCTCTTAGTTTTGAGCTGATGATTACATCATTTGTTCAGAAGCTAATGTAGATGTGCTGGATATTGATAACACTGTCTGAACAAATTAATCCAATTTCATTACTCAAGATCAGTCAGTCCTCAAGAGTCTTAGATTTGAAAACCAGATCAGTTTTATGGGCAGATTTTAAACACAGTATCATTTGAAGAATATATACTAACCAAATATTTAAATAAATCTTTATCTTTTTCAGGTGCCGATCTTCATCCCTGCTGTTTTTTCTCTCACTTGCTTCTTCATGGTTTTTCTTTCCCTCTATTCGGATCCTGTTAATACTGGAATTGGCTTTGCCATCTCCCTCACAGGCCTCCCTGCATACTTCATATTCATCCACTTCCCCAGAAAACCCAAATGGTTCCAGAAGTTGTCAGGTCAGAGGTTATTTAAATGAAGACGGATAGAATATGCATAAAAAAACCTTAGCCTTCAGTTACACGTTTATAATTATTTTGGTGGTATAAGATTTGCATAGCAATTTTTTTATTCATGTGACCAAGGTGCTTGAGAGTTCTTGAGCTGGAACGTAATCATTGGAAATTACGTTTAAATAAATACATTTACACAACTTAGTTTACTTTGTTTTTGATTATGGTAATATAAAATATAATTTTTATTTCTCTTGTTTCAGACTTTGTCAACAGATCACTCCAGATCATATTGGAGGTGGTCCCTGTGGGGCACTGACCCTTCATCTGCCTTGTCTTTAACAAAGAAGAGTGTGTACATGTGTGTGTGTGTGTGGGGGTAGCAAAAACTTTGAGCAAAACCTTATTTTGGGGATGTCCTCATTTGTAAAAACACTATAAAGAATAGTACATTTATTTTTCATTGTAAAAATGCAAGGTTAGATTGTGGGTTAGGATCCCCTCTTAGATAAGTAAACGTGTTTGTGTGTGTGAATGTGTGTAGGTTGCATTAGTTTTTTCACATAGACTGTAGTACATCCAAAGATGTAGGCCAAACAAGCAAAAGCGAAATGCCTTTATTTCAATCCACCTCTGAAAGTGTCATAACATTACCATTTCTACACAAACATCACTGACAAATTCTCTATCAATATCACCTATAATGTTTCCTACATCGCTCTCTCTCTTTTATTACTTGGCACAGCTACATCTTTATAAACATCAATGTCACGTAGACATTATAAGAAACATTTTCATTGAAGTGTAACTCAGCCAGGGATTTGGACATAATCTGTCTTCCTCTCCTCAGTGGCTGAGATGAGATTATTACAAATATGTTTGTACATATAAACACAAAGAAGTATGGCTGCCTGTCTGAGGCATTTAAAATATTTTTCATACAATATGATATTTTTTATATTGTGATGAGACACTGGATAATCTGATATTTTTATTGCCAATAATGCTGTTTTATTATGCCGTGTATTAGACCTTGCCAACGCACAAATTTATGTTGATTATTGCTCCAGAATTGCTTTTCAACCAATTAACAACTTATTCACCCATTCAACTTGAAAATTAATCTTGTTTATGACCTGCTTGCTCCCAAATGAATTGCAAGTAATGATTTTGCACATTAACATTATGTTAAATATTGAATCACCACCCTACTTAATATTGCCTGGGTTTAATTAAATAAGTATTATGTTGCTGTTTTGAAACTGATGTTACAAGGGCATAAGCTAGGCACATGGTTGAAAAGTTATCTATTAAACTAACAGAAAAAAATAAATAAAAAATAGTATTTTTGTGTGTATTGTTTCTGTTGTAGAAAAAATGTTTCACCAACATATGTATTTATAGAGATTTTTGTATTGTATCAGTATTTTTAAAAGAACTGAACACTTTCTACTAGAAAACTAAATCCTCCAGCTAACATTGTATGACAAAACTTACCAAATCAAATAAACTTGTTTACACAGTGTTTCTGCGTTTTGGCTGTATTTCTGTATTTGACACATTTATTGTCTTATTTTCACAGTTGGTAAGAAGTATTTACAAGGTTGAGTAGTCTGGACCATGCGGCCCTCGCATTACTTGGCACTGGTTAGAAGGGCTGGCAAAATGTGAATTGTACATGACAGGAAATATAACACTGAAGGAAGAAAATGTGTTCTTGTGTCATGCTGTGAGGAATTTGATCAATGAACAGGTCTCACTCCTGTTGTTTTATAGAAAGGGAACAGTCGATGAAACAACAATATAGTGCTGTTTGTGTGTGGGCCTGCAGGACTGGCAAACTTTTTCGGCATTTGAAAAAATATCTAGGGGCAGAATGATTGATCCATTCCACTGAAGTGATTGTATTACACCTTTAATACCCAACCCCTTACAGAGCCTCCCGAAAGGAGAGAGAAGAGAGATAGATGGCTGAGGAAGAAACATTGCTTCACCCACATAGCCATATCAGCTATCATTGCGAGCTATGTTTGTGTGTTATATTCAGTAACATACACACACGTTTGTTTGTTTGTGTGTGCCTGTCTTGGCACCACCAGGGATCTCCATATCACAGGTAGCCTAGCTCAAATAACTTTGTGTGTGTGAATAAATGGAAGCTGGTGAACCCAGATCGAGTGGCATGTTTATGGAACTGGCCCAACACTGCACACAAACACACTTGAGTGAACATACATCCCTGCCATTGTTGGACATCTGCCCGGCACAACAAAATCAAGAGGAGTTCAGCTCCAGGGACGGGCAGAGTGCCATCACTACAAGAAGGAGCATGTCTCTGTGTATACAAGTTCGTTCACATAGTCTAAAGGTGTGCAGCTCCTGTTAGTAGAGCTAGACAGAGTAAAAGAAAACACACAAAGCATTTTATCGTCTGCTAACAGACACAGTGATTTTGTTCATGGTGATGTAAACTATGACCTGAACTGCTCTGAAATATTTCTCATTGACCCACTGGGGAAAGGTGCCCCAAATATTGCCTGAAAAGCTGCATTCAGGACAATAATGAGTAGGTATAACAGATCTTTTTGATCCATTGGAGAGCATGCCCTACTTACTGCCTGACAGGCTGCCCAGACTGTAACCTTAACCTTACCACCCTCAAATGTTTTCATGCTTTCAGACATTACGCAGGGCATCTCTCTTTAATGTGTCCTGTTTTATTGTGTCTTATCAGCCCTCTTCCATGCGTCTGTTATCCCTGCAGTTCCTGCTTCCATCACATGGGGGCGATAGAGTAAAGCTGAACAGTCAAGCCTCCGTACATATAAACGAGCGAAGCACAGGATGTGTAGTGCGTCGTCTCTATCGATCAGTTAGATACAGCAGCTGCTGCTCCACAACAACAAATAACTTTGTGATCTATAATGCATTTTCTAATCCCTGCATCTGCACACTCGTTCCTCTCAGTGATCTCTCTTCTCCCTCACGCCGAAGAGCAACAACCCCTTCAGTCCCGGCAGACAGGGTCATGATTCTGCCTGACAATGAGACAGATTCACACTTTCTTACACTTTCTCTCGCTCTTTGCTCTTCTTTAAAACCTTTGGTAACTGTCACATTTCAGACACTCATATGGCCAATAAATAATCTATCCAGGGAAGAAACTTCCACAGACATTGAGCTGGATTCCCCTCATAATTTTACCATCCACCCAGCCATCTATCCATCGAATCTAAATGCCCACCCTTGATGGGATCCTAATAATAGCACTGTTTACACTGCAAAGTTGGCAGTGATCAAGAAGAGAACGTGATGTGGTTTTCCAAATGACTTTCCAAATGCAGAGGCCCATTATCTGGAACTGAGAAAGAAGCAATCCTCCACATTGAAGTTTCTTTTTGGATGAGTGGGATATGAATCACATCAACTGGAGAGATGGGACTATAGAAATGAGATAGTGAAGCCCACATCACATAATCTCAGCAAAGATGCACACAATGTGTTTGTGTGTTTACCATGCTTGAATAAATACATTCATTAACATGCACATTTGTGAAAATAATAGGTCTGAGCTCAACCATTTAACCACATGCCTTTCCTGTATTAGAACAAATTAGATATTCCCAGGGTTTTGGTGCTCATAATGTCATTCCTAGTATTTGGCAAGTCAATTGGGAAAATAATCAATAACTGCTTGCATTTAACATATTTACATATTTACGTATTTGCATATTTAACAGGAATATTTAGGTATTATGTGTGTGTGGAGACAGTATAAAAAGAGCATCAAAATGACTAAGCCATGATCTAAAGCTCCTTCTGTTTCATTTCCATACTGTTTGTGTAATAAATCTTGTGCCTTTCTGTCATGGTGTGTGAGTAACACATTAGCATTATGAATGTCCATTTGTCCATTCTTTAAATCCTGTGTTTTCATGCTTTGACTGGCAGACAAAGTTACTGAAATTACTTACACTCCATCTCGTGCTGAGTGATTCACACCATGCTGACATTTCATCAGCCTTAGGGTGTGTGTGATGGTGCAGATATGTGCACTCAATTATTCCAGCATCAAGAGGAACATGTATATGTCATGCTTGCATTCAGAAGAGTTTATACACACACATTGAACTTGGCTTTGACACTAATACATTCAGACCCTTGTTGACCTAGACCTTAAACCCATTTCGAAAACTCATCCACTCACTGCACACCTACAGTGGTTGGCCACTTCCTGAGTGTGTTGTGTGTGTCTATATGCACATGGCATGTGTCATCATATACATTGGAAAAAGTGATTAAAAAAACAATCCATTTTACATTAAAGCTAAAATCTTAGTGTTGATAAAATGTTAATTCCATATTATCCGTCAACCATGTCCTTTTATTATCACCTTTAGGCCTCTAGTCTTGGGCTTATCATGTTTGTGTTTTTTGTAAGTGAATGAGAGTTTATTTGTGTTTGTAGGTTAATGTGTCCAGTGAAGACTGCTGCTTTTGCATCATTTATATTACGTTATTGTTTATCCCTTTTGCTGATGTGGAGCGCTGCTCATTTGTCATAAAAAAGACACAAAAAGTTCTCTTATTCCTCTCGCACACACACACACGCACACACACACACACGTGTCAATATATTTCAAAAATATCAAGAAGAAGCAGCACTCAGACATGTCACACCTGGTGAAGGTTCATGGACAGATTCAGCACTTCCACTCATACAGTTCTCAGATTCTCAGAGTGACAGGCAAGAGAAAGAAAGGAACAGAAACTGCAGGTATATTAAACGATAGGACAGAACTTTCTTTCCTACTTGAAGAATTACATGACATGTAGCAGAAAACACTAAATGCAGACAAAGAAACAGAAAATGTCACAGGAACTTGCCCAAAGGACCAAGTTGTCTATGCATGACAGGTTCTCGTGCAAAGTGCAAGTGCTAAACCTGGCAGCTATTTTGAATAAAAATAAATGTATTCAAACAGCAAAAACGTCAAAACAGCCATATGTTGTTTTCAAAATTAACCTAGCTTTCAAACAAGGGACCTCAAAAATAATTTCCAAAGCTGATTCCAAAGCTTGTTTTTTTGTTAACTCTCATGTTCTGTTTGGAAACAAAAAGACGAAAAGTCGTTTAATAGCTCAAAAACTTAGCATGTGGGTATCTGTTGACATTTAGTACATTAACTTATGAGAAATTGTTATATACATCATTTCAATTTGTTTTAAAAGTTCCCCATAAAACTGTAACAGTTTATATTTTAAAACAGGTGAACTGTAGAAGTACTATATACTCCAGCTAGCTATTTAGATTTGTTTTTATGCTGCTGGGGACAGATTGACCTTAAACATAAACTGTTACTATACTGAATGCTAATCATCATTCTCAAAACCCTCAATTGTATCTGCCTTGGGATTCGAATTTGACACCAAACTAATACATTCTAATTAAAACTGCTACTACCATTTTGTTTTATTGTTATTTGTGTTGAAACATTAATGTCCAAACTTTGAAAAACATAAATTCACTCTCAACAAAACATAACAAGTTAAAAAACAAACCAAATTAAAGTTAAATGAATAATACAGAAGAAAAATCAAACCCAGATGATGAAACAAATGCTTGAACTGTGAGACACACAATGACGACACACAACACAGGCACCATGTGAAAGTCATATGAAAACTATCTGAATGTGTCATCTGTTAGTGACCTATTGGGCAGTGCATAGTTTGTGGATTTTTAAGAACCTGGAGACAAAATACTTTCATTGTTTTCAGATGAGTGAATGTATGTGAGGGTCAAATAGTTGTGCATGCAAAGTTCATCTGTTCTAAACTCGATATACTTTTTGAAGTGTCTCTCTCTTCCTCTGTCTGTCTCTCTCATCCCTCCACCCACTCTTACCCCTAGGCTGTTGTCTACAGGGTGGACCACAAAGTCTCCAGCCGTCACCCTTATTTAGACTCAAGCTCATCATGTTTATGGACCTTAAGATATTATGGTCTGTTGATGTTTTGCTATTTTTTTCTATCACGGTTGACTAGCTAGAATGTGTGCTTGAATATTAAAATAAATCCAATCAAGATGTTTCTCTACAGCTTATCCACTCAGTACTCCACTGGTAGCTTCACCTCTTGAGTTGGGACAAATGCTGTCTTGAAAGATATTTACAAAGC
>JAZGTK010011518.1:0-15556 GCA_036877625.1 Ambastaia sidthimunki | reverse complement strand
TTCCATATATTTTTTATACGTTCTGTATATTTTGTTTACGTTCCATATATTTTGTTTACATTCCGTATATTTAAATCAATAATTAAAGTTATACACATTTCTTGTTTCCTGACTTTCTACTCAGGGAGGGTGTTTATGATAAATGTGTAGTTTTGAATACAGTTAAATGATCAGAAACAGGATTTGAAATATTGATTTGAATATTGATTGATTATTTTAGACGCCTCCTGTCAGATGAAGTTCAGTGTTTCATACACAGATATCAGATCTCTGTAGTATGTAGTTTCTCACCCCTACCAAACAATATGGTTTGTTAGATTGTATATAACCTAAAATGAGTTTTCTTCAGACTCAGACCTTTAAACAGGACTGAACTTGCCATACTGGCCCTTTTTCCAAATCACATGGCAATGAAAGGTTTTTATATATTGTCTGAACGTAAGGTTATTGTTGTGCTCTCGATTGAAGTTATTGTACTGGTAGCAGAATAAAAGCACACAACAACAGCATTAAAAGAGGCGGCAAAATAATCCAGGTCAGCATTTTGGAGTGTCAGCTTTCTTATGGCCATTGTGTGCAACAAGAAGCCCAGTTTCTGCTTTTCCAGTCGTGTGGTGAGATAAAATGTTCCCTGGTGGGGACTAATTGAAGCAAATTTGTGGTGGTGCATTTGATTTAGTTTCCTCAGAGGAACATTTACTGTGATTTATTGCTTAACATGAATGGAAAAGCTGAAGCTATGAGTATCAGCCTCAGATGTGCCATACAGCTGGTCCTCCAAGCTTGGAAATATAAGTTCTTGAAAGTTGAGTCTTACTTGCTTTAGTGATCTGAGGACGAGTGATTTGTTTACGTTCAGTAATAGCACTTGGTGACCCCTGTGAATTCATTCAAGAGCACATCTGCTTGTTTTTAACCTCTTGGAAATGGTTGCACTTGAACCTTTAGGAGGACTAGTGTTGAGTTATATAGCAGTTTAAAGCCAGTTAACAAAAAATATGTGGAAAAGACTTTGTGAGTGTACATTTTGGATTTGATATGCTGCCAAAACCAAATCCCAACCTTTTCCTGTATTGTATACGTTTTAGCTAGACATTTTGGCTAGTTGGCTAGTGTGTCATTTTTTTTAGAATGTACTAGTGATTTCTTTCCCTTTGGTTAAACGTTTCTTTTGCTCACTTGTGTGGCTGTGTAAACGGAGACAGCAGTGTTATCAGCAGCTCTGTGCAGTCGGCATCAAATGAGTGATGTGCAGGTACACAGTTCTGGCTAATTTTCAGCTACATTGAACCGGTGCATCTGTCGTGTGACGTAAATGCTACATCAAAGGTGTCAAAGCTAACACTACCTAGCATGGCAGCCAATCACAGACAGCCAATGTTTACGTAAAAGGCTAACAATGACCAATTCTTAATCAGTAGGTTTTAACATTTGCTTGCTTTGTGTTTTATGTTTGGATGTTAAAGCCAGCTTCTAGTGTTAAACGTAGATTTGTTTAGAACAGGCGTATAGATGTTATGGAAACAGTTAATAACAATAGAAATCTTTGTCATTTAAATAAGTGATTTATTTTCACCTTTGTATTTATAAAAATGGTGTATCTGTATGCATTGTTAAAGGTAAGGTGGGCTATTTCAGAGAGGCTAGCAGTAGCAACCTAGCTTTGAAAGCAAGAGATACATAATTTTTATTTACATTATTTGTAAACATATTTAGACTACTTTACATAGTGATTACTATCAGGAAAAGATACTATGTGGAAAAGATCTGTTACCCTGCCTTTAAATCACTTTAATTATGAATTAATGTTCTTTCTTTTTTGTATCTTCTCAGCTTTCATCTGGTGCCCCGCAACTGTCCAGACCCTCTCTGAACTGCTGTGACCGAGTGGAATTGAAAGGATCTGCCACCCAGGTAAAATGGCTGATACTACAGAAGCAGAGAGCTGAACATCACACATTGCCCCCTTTTCTTCTTTGTTCGAGGATCATTTTATGTGGACATTTCCCCCTTCCATTTCAATTTTCTCATCATGGCTATGCATGATATGAATCGTGCCAAAGGTTTCCCTTGCAAAGAATGTGACATCATTTGCCCAAGTACACCTAGCCTACTGGAGCACATGAAAGCACACTATCATCACGAAGAAAATGGCAGATTTGAATGTGAACAGTGTGGACGTATTTTTAAGCATGCCAGTAGCTTGGCTTCTCACAAAAAGTCTCATGAGATGGGTTCCTTCCAGTGTCCGGTGTGCACCAGAACTTTGCCCAATGCAGTGGCGCTAAAAAACCACCTCCGCGTCCACACATTGTCTCCAAGTGCCCAAGCTGAAGAGGAGAACGATGTTGATGAAGAAAGGGATTATAATCTAGCACAAGATCTGTCTGACGCAGGGTTCCGGGGTCACATCAGCAACAGTGGAATGATTTCTGGCAGTGACCATGATAAACAGAAATCTCCTGGATCTGAAGATGCCTGGGACAGACCATTTAAATGTGACCAATGTGACCGGGCGTACCGTCACCATGGTAGCTTGGTTAACCACAAGAAATCTCATCAAGAGGGCACATATAAGTGCAGTGTCTGTTATAAACAGTTTACCAATCTTGCTGCCCTAAATGCTCACGAACGCACTCATTCAAAATTTAAACCCCTTGGGATGTCCATGGGGGCCCTTGTTTCTGAAGCACCATCTGACCCTCGCCCTCCAGGTTCCCAGAATGATGATTTGGCCCCCAGCTTTTGCCATCTTTGTCAGGTGGCTCTGCCTAATAAGAATGATTTTCAAGAGCACATTTTGTTACATAACGCTGCATCATCTTCGTTGGGGCTGACCCGTAGTTTTCCAGGGATAGTGCCTCATAATCTTAGCTCTGTTCGCTCCCCAACAGTTAATCAATATACACCTGCTCTGGGTGACCCTCTTCCATTGCCTCCATTACCCGACAAGCGTTATGACCCCATGCTAGGCCCCCCTGTTAATAATCCCATATATACCTGTGCATATTGTGGGGCAGGGCATCCTGACGTAGAGAGCCTCAAAATTCACTATCTAACTCATGACCCACACACCACAACACATGCACAGGAAAACTCTGCTATTTTAAATTCAAACTCTCAACCTTCAGTATCATCTGCCAATGGTGAGACAAGGTCTCAGGGTCAGTCTTCAGCCATTGATGATGCTGAACGCAGATTTAAGTGCCAAGAGTGTGGAAAAAGCTATCGACATGCTGGAAGTCTAGTTAACCATAAACGCTCCCATCAGACTGGTCATTACCAGTGCACCATTTGCTGTAAACAGTATCCACACCTAGCAGCCCTTCACAGCCACCTCCGCAGTCACAAGACTCGACCAAATTCCCAATCAATGGGCGCAGAGGGAGATTGGCTTTCCTCTGAGCCAATGACAGGGCTTGACTCTCAACAAGGCTTTGTACATTCTCAGGATCAGGAGAATGGTGCAACAACCCCAATTTCACTGCCTGGTAATCTTAGTGATGCTGCCCACTTTGTCCCAGACAGTGGCCATAACAGTGGCCTTGATTCATTGGAATTCCATGACCGTTTTGGAGGCTCTCTTGCTCAAAGCAGTTCTGGTCATTCCCCACTTCCACAGAATCATAGGCAAGCAGATACTGTCAACCAGGGAGGTATGTCCAATGGTTATCTTAGTAACATGAGCTTCCATAATCCTGGTGGTGCTTCCCTTCCAGCAGGCACTGCCAACCTCAAAGAAAGTAGTCGTCAGAGGCGTGGTCAAGAACAGATGGTCTATGGAGGAGCTCAGGCTAACTCCCAAAGCAACAGTAAGAGAATGGATAACAAAGATGATGACGACAATGGAGAAGTTTATCAGTGCACAGTCTGTGGTAATCATTACGCCAGCCTAAGGGCGCTTCGTAGCCACTTAAGAAGCCACGGAGGTAACCAAGGTGCAGGGCCTTCCTCTGCCCTCTCTTCTATTAATGGGCAAGAGTGGAGGAGGCGACAAGAGGGTGGTACAGCCAGTCTTTTGATCTGTAGCACCTGTGGACAGAGCTTCAGCAGAAAGCAGGACTTGCTTAACCACCAACTGGTCCATGGACCTCCACGGCCAGATGGATCTTCACAGGGCTTGGGTGGCACTAGCAGTAATTCTAATGGCAAAATGGATGGAAGGAACCACATTTGCGTTGACTGTGGCATGTTCTTTGCAGATCGCCATCAGCTGATCACTCACCTGTGTCCAGGCAAGGCAAGAGCGGGGGCATTAAACAAAGGTATGAATGCAGCTAAAGGGATGACAGGTGGTGCTGGTACCAGTGGCAGCGGGGGCCCTGTGGACCCTCGGCGGATGTCAGATGATGATCGGCCCCACAGGTGTGACCAGTGTGGACGAAGTTACAGGCACCCCTGCTCACTGCTCAACCATAAGAAATCGCACAAGACTGGGGTCTTCCGTTGCCACGTCTGCCAAAAACGCTACTACAACCTACTGGCTCTCAAGAATCACCAGAGGACTCATTTTGACCTAAAGAGGTTAGCCAGCATTGCATGTGCCCTATTATACTCTAACTGTTTAGTTATCTTTGCATACTTTAAATGCTTATGTATTATCATGAGTTCCCCATTCATGTGATTACCCAGGTCATCACTGAATGAATAGATTTTAATGAAATTTTGAGTGTCAAAGCGGTGATTTTTTTTTTCCCATTAGAGAAGAACAAGGGCATAACTCATACTGATGTCTGCACATACATGCAGTTGAATCTGAATTTCATAACATCTGTACCTCATTTGTAGTTGTCATTATATTTGTAAGGGGACCTTCCCTCTGTCTGCTTCATTTTTCTTTTAAACTTCTTTTGTCTTTGCACTGATTTCTTATCTTTTTGTTTTTGTGTGCTTTTTCTGTTTGCAGGCACAAGTGTGAGGAGTGTGGGAAAGCGTTCAAGATTCAGAAGCAGCTGATAAATCATCTGCGGTTACACGAAGAGCATCGAGTAAAGACTGGAGATCGAGACCAACGTGTTCAAAGCATGTCTCACCCCAACGGCGCCCGTTATGAGGGAGGTCCTTCACAGCTCCAAGCAATGAGGATGGGCGAACCCAAAATTCCAAATCCCTCTGTGAACACCAATTACGGCCAACCTCAAGATTTCAAGAAACCGTATGCAGGGGCTAGGGCTCAGCAAGTCGATGATGGTAGTGGCCGTCGTCCCTTTGTATGCGATCAGTGTGGACGCACTTACCGCCATGCTGGCAGTCTTGCTAATCATAAGAATCTGCATAAGATTGGTGAATACCACTGCAATGTGTGCAACTCCACTTATCCCAATCGACTGGCCATGAAGAACCACCTCAGAATGCATTTTGCTCTTAAGAAGTTCAGCTGCACTGACTGCGGTAGGGGCTTCAGGAACCAGCGGCAGCTTGAAACGCACACCAGCAACCAGCTCTGCAAAGATCTCCCTGGTCCCCTTCCTGGTCCCAGCGTGCAGACCGCACCTCCTCCAGCCGAATATGAGTGTGATGGGTGCTCGCAAGTCTTTTCTAACACCACAGACTTGGCCTCACATAACTGCAGTGCCCAGCTTCCCTCTTCCTCAGCCTCCCTCAACAGCTCTAACATGAGCATGGACACAGGCGACCTGGGGTCTCCAGAACGTGACGAACGCCCTTTCACCTGCGACCTTTGTGGCTGCTCTTACAAACATGCTAGCAGTCTCCTGAACCACAAAAATACACACAAAATAGGCAACTTCAGCTGCTCGTATTGTGACAAACCCTACTCCAACTACATGGCCCTGCGCAACCACATGCGCATCCACACGCAGAAGAAGAGGCATATCTGCTCGACCTGTGGAAAGGCTTTCCGGCTCGCCCGCTTCCTTCGAAACCACCAGAGGGTCCACGAGGAGGGCCACACTCGTTTTGGATGCCCCACCTGTGGGAAGAGCTTTCAGGGTCGTTCGGGGCTGGCCAGGCACCGCTGCGGGGACAACCAGGTAGGCAAGGAGAGCATGAGGAAGGCCACTTCAAGCACAAGAGAGGGAGAGGAGTACCGGTTCACGTGAGTTTACGTCTGTTGTTCGTGATTTCTGAAGTGAACTAGTAAAGATCAAAGGTTTCTACATGTCTATTACAGGTATATGATCTCCAATCCGGCTTCCTTGGGACCATACGCGTGCCGGAATTCGGATTTTTCTGAAGTTTGGACAGTATGATTAGTGGAGACCAGATAAGTTACCCCCTTTGCTTTCAGTTAGCATTATGCTGTAGTTTATTAGGATGTCGTGTATAATAGGTACATTTTGATGTGTTTACCAGGTAGATGTGCTTGTATTGTACTAAAAACTGCCAAATCATTGATTCCCTCCTTATTCATGTCTGATTGCTAATATTCTGTGATGTGTGGTGTTAGCATGTTAGCATTCAGTTGTAGCGTACTATACACATAGCGATTATTTCAGTGAAAAAAAATCATTTACATCAGCTGTATTGGTTACTAAACCAGTAATGTTTGGGCCCAATAGGACGTTGAGCTATTTATCCGGATTTGTTAGATTAAATATATGCTATAGTTTCGTTTCTGTTATGGTGCAGCATAAACGTTGTTATTTTGGTCTCAAGACAGAAAATATCAAGGTAGATGCATTTTTTTTACACATACGAACGTACTAACACAACATTAACTACAATCACCCCAAAATTCATTATGGGAAAGTTCACGTTCTCAAAGAAAAACATCACCTCAAGTGCTTGATGTCTGGAAAACACTAATTCCTCATTTCGGCCAAGATGTAGGTCCAATCCCAAAACATCACGTGTTGTACAATTACGTGAGCATCTTGCTCCTCTACATTACATAGCGCTCACAGAACTAATAAATGTTATTACATTTTGGAGCTGTTGGATTTTGTGTTTCTGAAAACAACACAAACGGTGATATGCTTAAATATTTCTCAGGAAAATATTTGCCCTTGAGGCTGTTACATGTTTGTACATCTGTAGATTACACAAGTGATATAAAATATTACATCATACATTGGAGTAATAAATCGTATTCAATTTATACACTGCTCAAAGGGGTGTATCATGCAGGTTATCCTGTCCAAGTTAAGACTTTTTTGTTTGTGTTTTGACAGCTGGATTCAAGATCATATACCTGTATTTGTGTTTCTGTTAATGCAGTTTTCATTTAAGTCATCTTCATATTGTCAGGATATTTTCAGACTAATCTAGATCACTAACTAATGAGGGGTTAAAAGGACAACAGGCAGATGAGATTTATGTTTTCCCCCTTTTCATCTCTGTCTTCACAGATGTGACCAGTGTGGCCGTTCTTACCGACATGCCAGCTCATTACTTAACCACAAAAACACCCACACTGTTGGCATCTACCACTGCGCCGTGTGCCTCAAGACCTACTCCAACCTACTCGCACTCAAAAACCACCGTCGCATTCATTCTGAGACCCGTCGGCACCGCTGCCCGGAATGTGGCAAAGCTTTCCGGGTTTCATCCCAGCTGCAGAATCACCGCCGTGTGCATCAAAAGGGACGTGAGTTTGCCTGCACTCTCTGCCAGAGAAACTTTCCCACCCAGGCTAGCTTCCGTCTCCACTTGCAGATGCAACATGGCCGCCCCCCGAAAACATCACATTCGCAACAGCCTGGGGTTTCGTCCAGTGGCTCTTTGAGTTGGGGCTCTGGGCTGGACCGTACGCTGGTGCAGAACCAAGGAATGGGAACGAATGGGCTCCAAAAACTTAACCCATCGCACCATGGCCCCAGTGGTGGCAGCAGTTCGTCCGAGCGTCAACAACAGCAGCAGTTTCGTCCGAGTTGCAATGAGGCAAGGTGCAAGTCACATGTCTGCGACCAGTGCGGTCGTGGTTATCGGCACGCCAGTTCGCTTGTGAATCACAAGAACAGCCACAAGATGGGAACCTATTTCTGTAACTCCTGTCAGAAGGAATTCTCCAATCTGATGTCACTAAAGAACCACAGGCGCATCCACGTAGAACCCAAGCGTTACCAGTGCCCAGACTGCGGCAAGGCTTTTCGTGTCTCCACCCAACTCATCTGCCACCGCCGCATTCACACAAAGGAGAAACCTTTCTCATGTCAACAGTGTGACAAGTGCTTCTCTAGCAAGTCCAACTTAAGACACCATCAGAAGGTCCACTGGAACAGTTCCTCACCTTCTACTAGTGTGAACATGGGCACCACCAACTTTTTGGGTATGCCCTCTGGACCCTTTCTTTAAGTTGTGGTGGGAATTTGGAAAGCAGAACTTTTTGTGGTTTGTCATGGAGATTCTTGCCATGGTTTTTGGAGATGCCAAAACCCCTCATTCCTTTATCCTCTCACATATTTATCTCTGGTCATCGTAGTGCTTGAGGTGTGGCTGTGAGGTTGTTGTTTATGTTAAGAGAACTGTCCCTGCATGTACCCTAAACCATTGGATTAATCAGTGAACTCAGTGTGACTGTTAGTTTTATGTCATAGTGACATATTTGGCCCACCCTTATCCTAAACACCACAGGTGACCTTACTTGTATTTTCATAGTTCCTTTTGGGGATGGAGGGCCACTGCCTTCATTTTCTGATACCAGCCTTTCAAAAAAGTGAAAACTGTTAAAATATCTGGTGTCCTGTTTTAATTCTGAAAGTTTTTGACTTTTAGGTAGGACATCTTCATTGATGAGGTGTGAAACAGCAAATTTCCCTCTGGACTAATGTTAGATCAGTAATGTGTTTGTGATCACTGTTGACAGGTTTGATTATAGTAGGTTTAAGATGCGTGCACACACACACACACACACACACCTCTTCCCCCATCTTCAGGGTAATTGCTTATTAAATTCATACATTTCATCCCATGCCCACCCACTTCTTTGCTAGCAGTCAATTTTGAGTCTAAGATGATTTATGTTGACTGTCCAATAAATTCAACTTGTACATTAAACAAGTAGAAATAACTATGTCGAACTGTGTATAGAACGTATTTGAAAGGTAACACGTTTCTGTGTTAAGATTGTCAGCTTATCTTTTTTTGTATTTTTCCCCCTTTTGTTCGTTTTTTTGCAGCACAAAGATGAGCTTCAAATCTTATTGCTCAGCCGTTGACAGCATTATGCTTAATGCTTCAGTTCTTTGTGAAATAATTTGTTTCCTTTTTATTTTATGATGTTGCTCAGAACCCACATTTTAAAACTGCAACTAACTAGCTTGTGTATAGAAATGATAGGTCGTGCTATGAAAAAATGGGAAAAAAGCAAAAGGGGGGAAAAATGTATATTGATAGGCTTTTAATGGCATTTGGTTTTACCTTGTATTGTATTGTACCTCCGACTGTATTATTTACAGGAGAACTTTTATAAAAGATCATTGTAGTATGCATTTTATTTATATTAACACTTGTAACTGAAAACGCTAGTTTTAGAACCTCCCAGTTTTAGGGTTTATTGTTCCAAATCCTGTTTGTTTTGACCTTTCCGTTCTCCAGAGGCTATCAGACACGGAGTCAGGAACGGTAGAACGTTTCAAGAACACTTGTTATAGTGACTGTAATCTCCTTTTCATTGCCATTATTTGTTATGCTTTTAAAAGAACATTTCTGTCCCTTGTGCAATAAACAGGGAACTGTAACAATGTGTGTTTTGATTACAGTACAATGAGTGTAAAGGTTACTGTATTACTATTGCCTTTCTCATGTTATGTCCCGACCCCCCACGATTATGTCAGATTGGATTTGCCTGTTACACTCTGTATTCTCACATAAGAAATAATTTCATTACAATCAGTAAAGCAATCGTATTTTAACACCTCAGTTACACCATTATAGTAACCCATGTATTTATTAGTATTTTTGTGTTTTTTTTAATCTTTTATTTAATTGCATTTTACTATTTTGAGCTTGTTTTTGAACCTATATTACCTTGGAGCACTGGTGCTAAGTCATGTATTCTAAGTGAAAATGAAGTATGCGGTATGAGCAGCGTACAGAAAATGATATTTTTATGTACATGTGCCCTTGCAAATTGTACACAATTGGATAGTTACCAAATATAAAAAACAAACAAAAAACAAATTTTTCCCAGGTGCACAATTGCTATGTTGTCAAAGATTGACATTGAACGATTCCAAAAATATGCTAAAAGTTTTAATATTTTTCTTTGTTTATATATATATAGAAAACTATATATATATAAACAAAAGTATATATTGTTTATAAATATATATGCACACACAAACATATATGTGACTGTACACTTCTTTTTTTAACTGCATTTTGATAATTCATTTCCTAACAGAACATGTTTGAGTTATAACCTCAATGCTATCAAATAATAAAAATAAATAGAAAATTAATGTAACATTCACTTCACATTTGTGTGTGTATGTCACTTGTGGAGAGACTCAACACCCACCAGCTGGTTTCAATGTCAAGGTGTCCTTAAAGTATCCCTAGTTTTAGGATATTGTATAATTCTGTAGATTACAAGCCTAGTGTACTACAAAACTCATACAACATATCTGACAGCTGGGGGTAAGTAGTATGTTTGCTTGTCATGCCATCTGTATAGTTCCAAAAGATCTTAATTTAGTTAACAAATGAGAAATAAAATGGATTTATTCAATGTTAATTATTATTATACAATCAAAACAACATTCAGCTATTGTAGGATCTGTTATCTACAACATAAACTACAAACTTCCATCAATTCTATATCATTCTGCTCTTTGTTCAGGCTCAAAATATCGCTCAGAAATGTTTCCAAAACGGCTTTTAACATCTATTTTAATGTCAATACATATCTAAAAAAAACATTATACTATTTGTAGTTCAAATTCACAAACATTAACCTGTTTAAGTTGAAAAATTGAAATCAATACTCCAAAAGTTTAAATCAATACTGCAAAGGGAATAATTAAAAGAAAATGAAAAAGTCTAAACCATTCATGGTGACTTTAAAGCTGCAATCTGTAACTTTAATTGTTCAAACACAACAAAGATTCTGTTAAAACAGAACAAAGATACACTGATTCACAACAATAAGTCTCAAATGGTGATTTACAATTTAAGATGTCGGGTCCGATTTCCCGGGAAATGTCAGTTTGGCGTCATGTGACTTCAACAGACGTGACGTAAAGATGTAAAGTCATTATAAAATTTATGTTTTAAAACAGAGATTGCGACAAAGAGGCAAAAGTGAAAGATTTTAGGCATAAATCTGTGATAATAAAAAAATAATAGAAATAAGAAATAATAGCGGCGCGTTGTGGAAGTTGCGCGCATGGGCGGGACAAAAACGCGCCATATTATCAACCGGCAGGTGTAATTAATATATTATATTAATATATTCCCATCAGATACCTGACAGGTAATGATCGCAAAAACGTATCTGTATATACTTTACATTATTTATATTATAATCTCATTTGAATATATGCACGTAAACTGCAGAGAATGAGTAAATATCTCTCAACGGTTCTGACACAAGCTGAGGAGAAAAATTATACGTTTCTTAAAAGTCTTTGTTGGACCATGACAAGACGTAATAAGTTATTTAAAACGATAATGCAGAAATAATGTTAAACTATCAGAAGTGTTTGAGGTATTTACCGAAATTTAGTTATTTATGAAGTATTACGTCGACGTGACGTCATTGTGTAGCTTTGTTGTCAGTCTGGTGACGATTATAGCTACACTATCGATAAATATAAATAAAAAGTGATTGTTTGTTTGAATTATTACATTGTTTAAATTTAATTTTTGAAGTTTTTGAACTTAGTTTTTAATTGTTTTAGTAATAGTAATTGTTTCAGGGAAACATCAATGTCAATAATGGCTCTAATCTTTCTAATCTATATAATTATAAACATTATAATCTTTATAATGTTTAGTGTGGCAATCAGAAGAAAATGTCTTTATAAAATGACTCAAGATTTTATTTCTGAAACATTTCATGCAGACCTCCAGATCACAAACCTTCTCCTTAGCAAAACCAGCAAAATGTTGGTTTAGGGTCTTGAAGTGTCCACTAGATGGTGAAACATCCCAGGTAGGAACTTACTTTAGATAGATTATATCAATTTGGCCAGTGCTTTTAACACATTTACAGTCTACATAGTAATTTTATTAATTTTTATTAATTTTATTTCAGTTATTTGAGACCAGGAGACAGTATCTGCAGTTACACGACCCAAGATAAGATAAGAAATTTCTGATTTAATTGCATACAGTCCTGTTTACAATTTATACGTGTTTGGAGGCTGTCCCAGCTAACAGGGAGTGTGCTTAGAATGTTGGCTAACGTTTTCTATACATTCTCTCAAAGTTATTAAAAACATTTCTGCAGTAAAGATAGTAGAAACATTTCTTAACATTCATTATCGAAAATGTTTTTCTTAAACGATTAGTGGAACTTGCATATACTTGCATATACTTTGTATGGTCAATAACTTCTGTGAGTAGTTTATAAACAGAAAAGCATATATAAGAGAATTACATAAAAAAGCTTCTAGCTCAAACAGAGCACAGTAGCTGAATTATTTTTATTTTTTTTTATAATTATTTTTTTTATTATAACGAAAATTTACAGCCTGTTGCTTAGCAACTGGAAAACCAGCCCTTCATACCTGCCAAGTTTGGTAAGTTGTTACTGGAAGGACTAAATTAATTCATTTAAGTAATGATAAGCACTTGTTGGTCTTGTACAACTCCCAAGACATCTGCCGGTCCAATCAATACCAGTATACTGTAATTGACCAAACCCTCATTATCTTTCAGGGGTTTGCACACAGGGTCAATGTGGGTCAATGTGTCTTATTGTAATTAATTAAATGCGTTTTCGAACGAATTACAGAGGATGAAATATATGTAGCACTACTCAGACAAAGTGAGTTTTTTAAACAATGTTTGTGATACAATTAATACCTTAGAATATATGTGGCACCATGTGCTGATATACATATATATATATATATATATATATATATATATGATGGCAGTGTAGCAGGCACTGAAATTACCTTCATAAACGTCAAAATAAACGAGAAGCAAAAAGACAAACTCTACAATCACAGGCGTTTCAGTCTAGATTGAAGATTTTACTACTGAAAAAAAATGGAGAATGATTTATGAGTTTTTATGAAAAACACAACGCTGCCGCTGCAGTTACAGACAGGCAGGAAGCAGCTTGTGACAGGAAGTTTCTGTGACATTTTCTTTTCATTTGTTCATGCATTTCAAAGCAAACACAGAAAAGTTTTAAGCTTTATTATGAGTCTCTGCCTGTGAGTATTTCAGAAATGTGACAGCAGGAACAGTATGGAAGACCACTACACTGTTTACACTGGACAATCGTTTTTCTTTATTTTTTGTTTCAGTTCATAATATCTGTTTGTCTGGGTTTTTCTTTTTCATTTTCATTTCAACTTAAAGTTTTGACACACTTATAAAAGACAGCATCTGCATAGAGTTCTCATCGTAAAGATCCATGGAGAAAAGAGGGAGAGCGGGTCGTGAGAGAAGCCAGGGGGAAGATAGCAAGGGTTTGAGAGAGGAGGGGTATACTGGTACATCACACTAACCAAACAGAACAGCAAACAGTGTTACAAGAGAGGGGGAGAGAGGGACAATTAAGTTGTTTGTTTGTTTGTATCTTTTTCATTTTTTACAATACAGTACACACATACACACACAGAAAATAAAAGACAGAAGTTGCAATTCCAGTCAAAGTTGCAAAAATCGATTTAATTTCTTCCTTCCCGTCCTTGGTGCCTGTCTCATTGGGTTTTACTTAGATCCTAGTGGGGGGAGGGGACACATAACGTTACGGTTTGAACCACAGTAATATACTGTCGTTTCCCACATGATAAAGAAGTCAGTGCTTTCCTATGGAAGTGTAAGAAAGCCCTTTTCTTTGTATTGCACAGATGATTGTTCAATTCTGGTTTATTGAGCATTCACTGTTTACGGTTCGGCGTTTTAAGGAAAGTTTCAAAGTGTTAAATTAATGCATTCTTCATATACGACCACTACATCATCACCTGCCAAAACATCTTAGGTTTAACTACATCATAGCTTTAAAATTTTAAGCATGCTACAGTCTACATACGCAAGGTTTTCTAACAGTTATGTACAGTTGTACTCGACACAAGTTGTGTCGGAACGCAATGCAAATTCCACTAAAAGATTTGACGTCGTTTGACCTTTGCAGTGTGTGAGGTTTCTGGAAGCTACAGATGGGTTTGTGCGCGCTTGAACGTTGGACCTATCAGTGGTGGGAAGCACTTTTCCCAGAGTTTAACCATCAACGGTTCTCTGAGTTAACACATTATACTGTATTGAGTCTGATGGTAAAGTGTCGTTTTACTTTTCTGTAACGCACCTAGACGTCATCGGAAGTGAAAAAACATCAAAAAATGAGGCAAACGAGTGCGTGAGCGATCGGTGGTCCAGAGCTGTGACCGGGGCAAAGTAAAAAAAAATCAATCTCACAACTTTGACAGGAACTATTTTAGTACTTTTATACATGGACATGCAAGTCATTTTTTCTCTCTCTTTGAAATATTTACAATAATTACAAGACAAAGATTCAGTTCAGATTGACAAAATCGCGAGCATTCAATATTACTACTAATATAACACAACTTCTCGGGATTCTTTAAATCATTATAGTTATATAATTCATCACATTTGATAATGGTAGAATTTAATTAAGTCATCCTTTATCTAGCCAGCAAAGGTTTACAGCGTCTTTCCTTTTGAATAATAATGATATTATATTCATCATGTCATTGCAGGTCATCATGTGTTAGACTTGCTGATGACCATTTTGCCTTAATCACAGTTTGAGCATCTCTACAAACCCGCTCCTCATTCTAAATCCAACACTGAAACAAGAATACTGGTGTAAAGTTTCATGGAAATATACATTAAAGAAATGACACAAAAAGGCTTGAAATTAAGGAGGTTTATGGCCAGGGCTGTTGAGTGACTCACGATAGCAGGTCTCGTGTGTTAGCTTGTATTAGCTGCGGACCAAGAAGGTCTACGCTTGTCGCATCATAATGTTTTGGCCGGTTCTGTCGGCACGGCGTGGACAACAATGTGATCCGTACTGCATGCGTACAGGGCACTAGCTTCGTTGCATCGCTAGCCCGCCGTGTAGCTCGAGCAAAAAATAGGGTCATTTTTTTTCTCCACCTACAGTGATGAGAACTCAACAACCGCAACCAAACAGACTTATTCAGTTCAGCTCTAAAAGGTACATTGTTCCTTTTTTTAAATATTACTTTGTAATTTTTACTCATTTACAAAATGCCTTTTCAATGTGCTGTGTTACGCTAGTGCTGTCTGGTCATTTCAGTGTCTGTGTGACAAACATCCAAAACGGTGGAAAAAAATGAACATAAGACAACCGAGAAAACTTTCATTCAGATCTGTGTCCATGTTAATTATACAATTTTTTATTTCAATGTTTTTTTTTTAACCAGAGCTCATCTAATGTCTAAGTCTAATGTATTGCCAGCACAGAGGCAGAAATAAAAGTGAT
>JAZGTK010011517.1:0-15556 GCA_036877625.1 Ambastaia sidthimunki | reverse complement strand
TCAGTAGTATGTTGGCTCAAAGCAAATCCAACTGAGTTTACTGACTCAGTTGGAAGTTATACAAATTTGGATTATACAGAGAGAGTGTGGAGGCCAGTTGCAGTGTAGAGAACAGGAAGGACTGTGTCCCAAATGTAATGTCAACGTCAGCAGGATGTGACATCTGGATCAGACTTCAATATGGGCGTGACTCAGAGTCATTTCTTTATCAGCTACAATCCATCACAGATAGACAGATATACATGTATAAGTATAAATACATAGACAATATATACATAAATATATTCACATACATTATATCAATACAGCTGGTGCAAGTCTGGGTATCTAATGTGGCATTTTAAACATTTTCTCCCCAACAATACAGACAGTTTATGATTCAGTCAGTCAGTTTATCATTTTTTAATCAGATCCAAAACAAGATTCCTGTGTAAACTAAAGGATATCCTCGTGTACACAGTCTCGTGTACACATACCAGAGTAATGGTGAGTAAGTGTACCTGCACTGATGAATGAGGACAAGAATCCAGCATGTTAAACAAAAATCTTTCTTGTTAGAAAGAATAAATGAATTAAAATCCAGTATCCTGCAGAAACTCTATGCAGATTAGTAAAATAATACCAGACACGCTAATATACTGAAAATTGCACCAGTTGTCTGCAAGGGTGTCGGTTATGTGTGCACTGTACATAATATGCACAAATCTAGACTGTAAAGTTTACAACCAACACAAAGACAGACCGGTCCTGCTAACTGACCACCACAAACAGACATGGTGAGTTCATGCTGGTCTGAATGTTCGTCCTAATGTCATTAATCTTTGAATAAAGCACCAGCCCAATCTGTCTGAATAAAACAATATTACTAAAAAAACATGTACTAAAACAAATACTAAAGGCATGTACAGGGTTCTAATAAAAGTTAAAACTGTTAAAACCATATGTAATCTATTGCTAATGTGTATAATTAACCATATAATGAGAAGGAGAGCTCAGAGACTTTTGTTGTAGTGTTTGTGGTACGAGTTTGGTCATAACTAACTAATTAAACTCCAGCAGTTTGAGAAACAACAGTTGAATGGTTAATAGCAAACGTCAGCTATACTGTATATCTAATTGGAACCATTTGATCTTTAAAAATCTGGGACCTATTACATATCACCATTGATGATAATACATCTCCAAAGATAATATGAACACTGTATAGGTGTTGCCATGGTTTCTGTTAACTATTAACTTGACAATGATCTTTGCAATCTCAGTTCTGTTTTCTGTCATAATGCTGATCCATGAGATATGAAAAACTCTATTCAATAAAAAGCCACATTGATCTCCATGTCACTTACAGTATTTCATTTCTGCTAACAAATAATAACAATGATTTTCCTGGTAATGTGCCTAGCTTTACCAGCAGCAAATATGCAAGAATTGTGGGAGGGGTTGCAATGGAAAAGTTGTGTGCATTCATATGTGCTTGAAAGGAAATGATCTCTTTCCAATACCAGCGCAAGTCAATGTGGCACCTCTACAAATTCCTGGAAAACACACACAAAGGAAGACTGTACAAATCTGATACAATGACCCTCATGAACAATAGAAAACTTCTTCTAGAAATTAATTGTGGGAAAAAGTTTGTCATGATCACTATGACAAATTCTAAATAAATAGCATTATTTGACAAATCACAGCAAAGAAATTGTGATACCGATACAACGGCAATGAATTGCCACTTAATCACTTTATCAGTCTTCAACAGATATGATTTCAGTAAAGTAAAAAACAGTGCTTTAAAGGTAAGCTAAGTCTACTCAGTAAAGTACTATAGTAAAGGCCAAGCTTACTCAACCATGAAGAATTAAGGCAAGACAGTGTGTACAATAAACATGAGAGGTACTAAAATAGAGCCCTGCAGGACACCAACCAGTATAAGACAAGGACATAGAAAACCGTTAAGAGAGGAAACAAAATAAATAGTGTGTGAACAAAGGAATTCATCATGGAAGTTGCATCTGGATTTAAATATTTAATCAAACACCTACAAAAGTTTACAGTGGTTATTACAATCTCCCTTCACAAACTCCTAAGTGTGCTATTTTCCCTACAAGCAAATGAAATACATTTCTTTATAATAAAACAGTACTTTAGTGCAGATGAGAGCATCTTAGAGTGAACAAAATGCGTCAGTGTTTCAGGACTTGCCCAGACTGAAGTATAAATCTAGATTCATTCTGAAGTATTTTGTGGTGAACTCTATGGAAAGCCTAACTAAGGTCAGGAGAAGAATAACGGATGTGAAGTCAGCAGACTTCAGAACATCATTAACCAACCTCACAAGACCTACACCTTAGCAGGACAGATAACAAAACTCATACAATTGAATTGGTAAGTCATGAAAATGGCATGCTTGCAATTATGAAAGAGTTCTGGTTTATTTAACAGTTTATGGTTTGGAAGTGGTCCTGTCCATATTCTTTTCATATTCACTCTTCTGTTCTCCTAAGTCAGAGCAGGACTCTAGGACCACAATATGTAAACCACATTATTGGGAAGAATGAAGTGGAAGACAAAGAGAACAATACAAAAATACATGGAGAATAAAGTAAGAAGAGTGAAAAGAAAACAACAGCATGACTATGGCTAGATCTTTAAATAGTTGTCATTCTTATCTGAATATCCATGTTAGATCAGTTACATAACTCACTCTCCCATCACTCTCAGACAGAGCCAGATTTCCTACCAA
The DNA here is from genome assembly GCA_036877625.1 of Ambastaia sidthimunki. NCBI lineage: Eukaryota > Metazoa > Chordata > Actinopteri > Cypriniformes > Botiidae > Ambastaia > Ambastaia sidthimunki. The sequence continues at coordinate 12,816 of JAZGTK010011517.1, read as the reverse complement.
GCTTATTGCTTTTAAAGCTCTTGACTTCAGTACACTGTGATTGGCTACAAGCCATGTTACGAGCTCTGCCCCATCTACGACACACACTTTCCCTTCGTGCATGTTAAGCTGGCAATTCAACATTATTTCCCCTTTGTACTTGACATAGGAGCCAAAGGCCCCTAACCAAACACTTTCCGTGTTCGGATAATGACACTAGCAGGGCTTTCCTCACATTTCCCCCACAAGCGTTCACTTACTGTAACATTAAAGAGGAAGTTTTGAACACAATAGCAGCAGAATCTTTAAATAAACTCAACTTGTGAAGAACCAGATTAGCAATCGCCCTGTGAATACTTTTTAAGAGCTGAAGGGACTGTCCCCTCCTCATGTACTTTAAAAAAGAAGCTTTGTAGTGACTAGTATGAACCATGTGTCCTAAATTTATTTAGCTGCCACGCCTTGTGAGCCATTACCATCTTCACTATTGATTTTTATGGCTCTCATTTAGCCCAGAGCGAGAAAGAAGGCAAAGGGCACCACAGACAGTCACACTAGCCTCAGATGGAGGGCGGTTATCTCCATCGTAATAAGTCAAAGGCCTTGTGACTCTCACACTGTTTGCGAAACCTCGCTGAGGTAATTTCATTTTGAACCATACGGGATGCATCTCACATTTTGTCTCCATGCGTGATCACGTGTTTTTTATTGTCATATATCAGCCCTGGAAAGTAGTTTGGTCATTCACTAATGATGTTTCTAAATCCGCCCTTGGCACTGGCAAGCTCTGGGGGGAAGAGTTGCTTATCAGAAACCACAGGGTACGGCCCATTTGAAAGCTAACCTAAATAATCACGATGTAAGATAGAGCTGTACGGTATGGAATGTGAGGGTTCCACAACACCTGGTTAGTCTCATCCAGTCAGGCCTGCACTCCCTCATAGAGCTCACCGGCGCCTCACTTATAACTAATCTGATACTCATATCTTTACCAGATAACTCTCTCTTACAACAAACACCTTGCATGGTACAGTAAAATACAATGTATACAAAATACACTGAATGATTATCATGTATGTGCATTAAATTGTTTTTTTAAGAAGTTGCACGGTCCTGTTGATTTCCACCCTTTTACATTATCATGACCCCTAACAAAAACAGTTATACTATGGAAAATGTCCAAAGGAATGGGGTACTTGTCCATGCTAGCATGTTCCTAAGCGGCAAAGTCACAAGACATGATAAGATATCAAAACAAAGTGACATACAACAACTCCCTCACATTTGTTGTGACACAACACATATCAACAAATCAATACCACACAACTGAATCTTTGAACATGCATCTATTCAAGCAGTGAATGTCTTTACTCCTCCCGGTCTGTTCCATGGTAATGTCTGTTTCCTGGCCTGTGTTGCTCTCCTTTGTCAGACCGTTATCTGTAGATGCCACTCACTCTCTGATCACATTTACATGGTCTTCGGGGAAAGACATGTCTGCACGCACTCTCACACATGCCACACCAGACAGACAAGCACAGGAAGAGTTCCCAGCGTGACGCCTCTTACCTCCACCCACAATGCACTCTTGAAATTTTCTAGAATGACTACAAAAGAATTTTCTAGAATAATCTAGAATTTTCTAGAATAAACAAAATATGACCACACTCTGTTATAATCTCTGGCCTGATACAGGTCTGGACTAGTCAAGTATACTTCCAGGGAAGCAAAAAACACCCATTTTTTTAACCTCTAGTTCTTAAATTAGCCATTAAATAGACTGAGCAAACTTTAAATTGATTTTTTTTTTTTCCATTACATCTTGGCAAAGGTACGAGTATGTATTCAGAAGTTTTTGACACCCGCACACACACCCGCGCGCAACAGATCCAATCTATTATTCCAGACAAATTGTAGTGTTTGATGGGAATGGACAGCCCAGATGTCACTACAAATGTATTAGGTTTTCAACTTCCTTTCCCTCCTACAGGAAAAGAGCCTATGGAAAGAGCACGAGTTTGTTGTTCTCTAATGTAAACAGGAGAACTTCCCTCTTAACACTGCCCCAATGTAGCCGCAAACTGAATTAACCTTCACTCTTTTGCTTAGTCCATGAGCACAAATGTAAGCAATGTAAGCAGAAAAAATACATACACAGCTGTCTATGCAAACAGAGCTCATATTAATAGGATTCGGAATATGAAGATGTAGCTACAGGAAGGGAAGTCAGGGACGGTGAGGAAGGGAGGGCATGTGGGGGGTTCTGAGAAGCCAAGACAATTAAAGAAAGAGAGGAAGACAAAGAACCAGAAGGAAATAAACCAACCTCGGCTGATTCTCTGCTTCTCTCCGGACAGAATTCCAGGAGTGTCTATAATGCTGATGCTCTCCAGCACTGCATTTGGCATCTGGGAACATACAAACCTGGAAAAGACAATCAAACATCAGACACTATCAGTCAATCAGACACTTGATCACTTTTAAACTTAAATGATTTAAATGTCTTATGATCTGTTATGTTTTGACTGGAATTCCCTTCTTGCTGGCAAAATCACTTTTAAACTGAAATGATTTATGTTTTATGATCTGTTATGTTTTGATTCTCTTCTTGCTGGTTAAATCTTATCATTCCAGCCTTAAACTCAGCTTTTCCATGACCCAATCCCTGCTCTCTAGTTTATGTTTGTTTTTAATTCATGTGCCAACCTTACAGATCAGATTGTATGGTATTTTTTCCATGCCTTTAACATACCATCACATTTTAGTCATACAAAAACAATCTTAAGCCTCAAAGCTACATTCCTCCTGCATATTTTTCTTATTCCCCCATCAGTTTTCCAGAACGAGTGCCATAATTTTTCCCCTCCATGCTGCAACCGTCACTCCTGTCAATCGTATACCACATTCTCTTCTCCAGCATTCCACTCGTTACTAAACATGCTGCCAGTGGACAAAGACTGCTTGTGTCATTTTGCCCAATGTTTTCAGTAAATACAAGTATGTGCAGGGAAGGAACAGATACATCTTATTTATCCAGTAGTTGATCCTGATTGGTGAAAGGTGGCATTTAGCAGTCAAATGACCGTTGTCAATAGCAACAATGTATAGCAGACCACTCGCTTGGGTTTGTTTTCTATATAGCTGTGCTCTTGATGTGTCTCATATAACTCTGCCATATAAGCAAGCTTAGCTAATTATAGAGACTTGAACTTAAATTAACTCAAATCAATTTAGGTCAATGTATTTGTATATTTGTATAACTACTATAACTTTCTTTTAGCTCAACTGGTAGAGCATGGCTCTAGATATCCTGTAGATATCCTGCTGGACTATTGTTCAAATATTGTTGAGATCTTGCCATTTAGATAATGTTTGGAAAGGTCTTTGGAAACTACTACTAGTCTGCTTTTAACCAATTCACCACTTGAACTCTTCTGACTTCTAAGGTCATGCAAACGCCCTACAGGTGTTAGAACAAAACATTCAGTTTGTGCTTGATGCCATTTAAAAGTAACTAGTAATTTCTTATCCTATCCTGGCAAACAACATTGGTTTCATAATAATGCAACCAGCTGTAACTTAGTGGATACAAAGACATCAGTAAAAAAGCCTGATTACAGGTTAGGCCACAGACATGGGCCACATCTGCTAGTTGGATATTTGAACACTGTGCTGGGACAGATGAAGACAGATGAAATATACACTAGACGTACAGCACGACTTTGTTCATACACTTCTAGTAAGAGAGTAAGAATCGACTGTAACTATTTAGCCTTCATTGCACAAGGCACAACATAATAAATTCAGAGATGAAAACCATTTTTCCGGAGGTAAATCCATCTGCCTTTTTCTTGTGTGTAGTTCATTCATGAAATATTTGAAATTCCAGCGGCCTACAGGATCTAAAGCCCCAAAAACTATGACTAAGAAACTGGCCAAACATTTTTATTTTTATTATTTAAATGATTCTGCACTGAGAACTTAGATGTCATGCTTATAAATGCACGAATATAAAACACTACACAAAAAGCTGAGCAAGACCTGTTCAGAACAGTGTATGTTGCACAACACCATAGAACACCACGAGCTACACTGATAACCAACCTTAAATTAATCTTCAGCTCAGCAGTGGTTAATACACCATATAGGGTTTTGCACAATCACTGTGACAGCTTAGGAAAAACATCTGAATTTCACTCTTGGCAGGATGCCAGTTCTCAGCAGTGGCAGCCAGCAATTGTATATCCCAATTCTAAATTCAATGCAGAACCTATAGAAAATGAAGAACACAGCTGGAGAACAGACTTAAGTTATACAGAGTTAGTGTGGAGGGAGAAACAAGAGCACAAGGGTGGGGCATCAGTGTGGAACTGTGAACTACTGGAATGACCAAGTAGTTCATGTGAACTAAGAATCTACAGCTAAAGCTGTGGTCATAAGGCACAGATACATCACCTAAATACTTGGCCAATCACTTTCAAGCAACCCTTTAACCTCTCTGACAAGGTCACAGTGAAAATGCTGGGAGATAAATGTTAAATATGCTTGATAAGCAATAGCCAGCATATTGTAAAGGAAACTGAGGTCGCAAAGCTGAGCAAGGGGACACTTTTGAGTGTGATAAAAAAAGATGGCTCAAAAATTGCCAAGTCAGTTTCCCAGATTATCTGCAGTCATTATGTGCAGCGTCAGGGGGAATTCTTAGCAGAGTCAGTTTTTTTTTCCTTTCTTTTGACATGAAAACCTGCAAAAAGTCACACAGTCCAAGACAGTGTCCTAACTTTACAATCTTGGGTTTATGTGTAAACCATAACAAATAGAAACTCTCATAAGGAAAGATCTCTGATGTATCCATGACTGCATTTAAAAAAAGACCAAACTAACACCTGATTTGATCCTCAGAGAACACACATTGTCAAGGTGGGCACAGAGAGGGAAAAGGGCTGAAACCTTTGACTAGTCTCCTGCCAATTTGTGAGTGAATTGTGAAACACTTTGCACAAGCCAACGGTCAAAGCAGCATTCATTCCATGCTTTCATATCCAAGGACATTTTCTCAGAATAAAACTCTTTCTGCCAGCCCAGGCCTGTTGGGCTGTAAATATGATCTGTGGATAATATGATCCCTCTTAGTCAAGCTTTTATCAGCATGAGGATCAGTTATGCTAAGCTCTACATCACTGAGGAGGTCCTATACAGGGCCTCCAACAAGCACAATTCCAAAGAAAATGTGTGCTAGTAGTCCTGGAGACAAGCCACGCCCACCTGTGCTGAGCTTAAGTCCGCTGACTAACAGTCAGTTTAACACAGACATATGTGACACGAGTTGAAGACAACAGCAAATTGAACTGATACACCATTGTGAAGTTCGACTCCACTCTCTTTATGTTGTTACTGGAGTGCCAAATTCCCCAAGAGCTTGTTAAAAAAGACCATTGAAGGCCCCAGCAGCTGTCATAACCCGTGTCAGCTAACTTTGCCTAAAGAAGCGGGAACCCATTAGCACAAGCTTAAGATAATATGGTTACATGCTGATCTTGAATCTATTACATACATGACTGTATTCAGTTGTTAACAATGGAAGTGAATGCGCTTTATCCTATGTTCCTACCGCCAAAGCTCCGCCCTTACAATGAAAGTAATAGCTGACATGAGCACTTATGCATGCAATAGTTTAAAGAGTAGTTTGCAGTAGTTTTAACATTCAAAATGACAGTTTTTGATGTTCTCACCGTAAAATTTTATATGGATAAAGTAACGCTGAGCACATCTGAAACAAAACTCTACAACCTCTTTACAGATACAGATAAAAGAAAACAACACCCTAACTAAAGATAATATGCATACGGCTGTACAACACTGTTCCTTTACATTATTTTCGAAGTGTTGAGTTCATTTAACACTTGAGTTACTGAAAGTGCAATAAATCAGAGGCAAAAATGATAAATGAAGGTCTGGATCTCACCTGTTCAGAAAGGCGTTTCCAAAGGCATTGAGTTTTCGGAAGGGTTTCTTGGGGTCAACCACTAAAGCGTTACCCGGGATGAGCCCCTCTTGGTCCCCGTGCATCACCGCAATGAATGAGTCAGTGGTCGGTTCAGGGCCTATCCTCATTCCAGGAAAATCCTGCTCCATGAGATGGCGAATAAAAGTGGTTTTCCCTGTGGAGTACTGTCCCACTAGCAGTACCATGGGCTTGTTATCGAAATCAGCGTCTTCCAGAGCCGGAGAGTGGAAGTCGTGGAAGTGATACGTGTCTTCTAACGGGAATAATTTGGTCCGGTACAGTCGCTTCAGCCCGTCTGAAACGGTCTGAAACAGTTCGGGATCCTTTTTCTTCCCGTTTTTGTTCGCCCAACTAAACATGATGCAAAATGTGTAACCCAAACTTCTTACTTAAAGAAAAAAACCTTTCACGGTGCTGTATAAAGTTTCCACTAGCTTCTTGGCAGTTTAATTCAGCGCTTCGTATGAACTAAAACGGTCCGGTATCAGACGAAGCGGATTGTCAGCGTGGTGGGTCGGTTCCAAGCTGTCAGCTGTTCACTTATCTGTTTTATTATTAATTGCAAACTTTGACTTTGTCCTGTAAGTCAGACTAAAGGCTTTTCTTCGGCAGACTGTGTTTTGTTCCGCTAGAGAATCAGTGCGCATCGCACAGTTGCTCTATTGCTGGAGAGTCCCTCTGCGTATTTATATACAGGATCGCTTTACCCCCCCACAACATTTTCAATATATTCTTATGGACCGGAACTGAAGGGAACTTCCAAAATAAAAGACGTCACCCTCCCCAAATTGGAGTTACGTAACAGGGATCTTTGAATGGGGGTGTTTGAATCATGAACTTGTTTTAGTTTAATTTTCTTAATGAAACAAAAGTAGTTCTGTTGTTTTACTGAGAGACTGAATTGTCAACTACAGTGACAATTTGTTGCATTTTGTTGCAAACTACAATTTGTTGCATTTGCACTATTTCCAAATAAATTAATGAATTTAGACCATAAATTCACTGCACAGAAAACATATACCTCATTTTACACCGTAATAAATAATATTGTATATTTTGTAGCCTTTGTAGTGGGTTAAAATGTCCACTGTTAATTACGCTGGAATAAACAAAAGAACACCAGCCAACAAAAGCAACAAATGCTGCTTTGTATTAGAGAGTGAAAATGAAAGTTCACTCTCTAAGTTCACTTGAAATGTGGGGGGTTCCCTGAGAATGACAACAGCTGTCTTTATTATGAAAGTGAAAATGTTTTTCGTAACATGATGAAACGATGTTCTAAAAATATATAAATATTTAGCCTTTAGTAGGGCACAGTTAACATGTTATATTAACTAAAATATTTGCTCAAATACTTCATTCAAGTCTATTTTATTTGTATAGCGCCTTTCACAATACATATTGTTTAAAAACAGCTTCGCATGTCTTGATGTTCAGGGAGTGGTGGGAAAACATGACTTAGGGCACCAGCAGGGGGATCCAATAACATTGCTATAAATATAGCCTACATATGACAAATATTAGTTACATTGTTATATTAAATACATTTACATTAAATAAATTTAATATAACATTAAAAATATAACATTACATTATCTAGTTACATTGTATGTGTAAAATACCTCATTGGCGTTACTTTTTGTCTTAAAAAACAAAAATTGTCAGCAAGGTTTCATTGTTAATTAAACATCCTTTGTTGTCTGACTAGAACAGGCTGTAGACTGGGTCAGCAAAGAGGCTGAATTCAGTGGCTGTTTTGAACAGATTCTTGTAAATCCAGCATTTTATTTTATTCAATAGCTGTCCTATCCTATCAAAACTGAAAGTGAAACCATTCTGATGTTTGCTGGATGTTGGTTTGAGAATTAGTAGGTCATGTGTGTGAAGTAAATAAATATATTAGTTACGTTTTATCTTTATTTTCAATGGTTTAATGCAAACTGTGATGAACTGTTGTCACAGAATATGATTAAAAACCCAATTATGTTGTAAAAAGAGAGATTCAAAAACTACAACAAGTAATATGATATGCTGAGAAAAGTCACATTTATTTAATATTCAACAACTGGGAGAAAGTTTGTCTTTAATATACTTTAATGTGCAATACATCATTACATACAACAGCTAGGCTACATAAAAATAACTTGAATTACACAAAAATGTACATATATCCTAATACACTGTTTTTACAATCTGTTTATATAAATCTAAGTTTCACATATAAGTGTCCTGTATTCTCTTTATGGGTTACAAATCAGTGTGTGTTTAGCAGGGCAAACAGGGCAGTGGCCTACAGAACTGACAGGCAAGCTGGACTGCAAACACTGGCTGTCAATTCATAGGTCATCAGCCTGTGTCCTAGACACCAGGTTACACATTCTTTCTGTTAGCATATATACATTTACAGTCGGGTATTGGGTGCCACTGTGTTAATCTAGATAAACTGCAAATGTGAAAAACATATGATCATAGACAAAAATCTTGTGTGTGATCTGTTCATTTCAATCATATGTCACTAAGGCAGATAACGGTGACTATCTGCACGCAACAGCAGCTCCACTGGAAGAAACAAACCTTCCACATGGAGTTGCTGTTACAACCAGCCAGCACCAGGTCTGTAAAACTTGTGGATTGTAAAACCAGGTCTGTAAAACTACGTCCCCTGTGGATAATGGGAGGAAGTGCATTCCCGCTTAGGCAAACGTCACGGATTTAATATCATGCTCACCAGAGTTGTCCTTTATTTTGATTTATTTTTTTAACAGAAGCAGTAGTGTCACCTGAAATAAAAACAAAAGAGAGGTTAGATCAGCATTTAGACACGGGATAATGACATATATCCCGTGTAGATAAAAGTATAGATAATTGTTTAACCCCTCTAAAACCATCCAACTAAACCAGTTAAAATCAGACTGGGGAAAAAGCTTAGGCTGGTTAGGCTGGTTTTAGCTGTTTTTTCAACAAGGCTTCTATTAAAGACATGTGACAACTGTGATGGTCCATGACTTTGACCCTTCATTCTCATCTTTATGGCATGCCATAGACTCCATCATTGGCCAACAGCACGTCCAAAGTGCTAAGACTGATCTTGATAACAGCCATTTTATGATGGCAGTCAACACAAGGGTGCTCAGCTTGAGTCTGTGTGTGTTGAGAAAAAAAACAGGGTGTGTCTCTCAACAATGTATATGTCACCATGTCTTAATTTTGCACATATCACTTCCTTTTTGCATTTGAGTCATGGGTTAAACCCAACCTACACTTCATAACTTGTTCTTTCTCCCTGTTGGATTCTTGGTTTATGTTAAATTTTAGACTTTGACTTGCTGTAAACCTTCTACTGTTTATTGGTACCTTTGGAACAACAGAATAATAAAGTAATTAAAGGGGACACGCATTGGTCTAGTTAGTGTGTGTTATCTGCTCTTGTTATCTTCTCATGAATTCACCATTATCTTTTCATCCTAGTGGTGTATCCTACATCTATACAGGGTGAGAGAAAATCAATGACATCATTTGGTTCATTTTTAACACAATTCCCAGTTGCCATCCTTTCATTTTTTATGTCTGAGTAATAATTAGAATTAAGCAGTTCAACTCCGGAAAGCTGGTTCCGGTTACAGCCAAGAACATGGCATGTTAAATTAGACTGTGATTGTTTTACAAACACTGATTGACCAATACCATGATGCCAGAAGAAAACCTTAAACCTGACATTTATTTCCATTGGAACAAAGTAATATTTGAAATGCTTGAGGGCTGAACACAAGCCTTTTGAGACTGTAATGTTTTCCTATTAAAATCATTTAGATCTTCTGACCTTATTAGACAATGCAGGCATATTTACATTGGAATATTTATCTAGCCTTTCACAAATAGTCAGATTGTAGCATTATAATTTTCCCCATAGGGTCCCCAAGTTTTTTCCCATTGTATATAAAGTTATATTAAATACAACTAATTATACAAATTCCTAACAATTACATCCATTTCATATTCCTCACAAATATTCCTGTATCTTTAATTTAACATTAACTTACCTTCATAGTTCTGTGCAAAAGCCCAGGTTTTTGTTGTGTAAAAAGAAAGAAGCTGTAGCTTAAAGAAAGAAGGCAAACTCACAAACTAAAAATGAAGAAACTAAAAAAGTTTTTAAAAGTTAGTAGCAGCACAAAGAGAGAGCCAGTGGGTGAGAGACATGCGTCAGTCAGTCAGCAGTGTAATGTCAGGCCGACAGAGGCCAGTTTAAAAGTGATTTGGAGTTGAGGCTTAGTTAATAATTACACTTCCTGTCAATATTTAACATCTTTTGGGCCCTGCCCCTCAAATCCAACATCCTGAACACCTATGGACTTACACACAGATTAGCTCAGGACCCTATTTGTGCTCACAAACAACAGACAAAACAATATATTTATGTATTTCAAATCTTGAAAGGCAACATTGTATTCAGTATTTCTTAAAATGAAGCATGCAAATAAGTTAAATCTCCGGTCACTTTATTATAAACAAACATAACCACTAGAGGGAGCAAATGTTTTACTTGATTATTTACCGTTATTAAAGAACATTGTTGCTCATCACAAAAAACATTTTGAATTGTAGTTTTTTAACGAAACATTTAACAACATTTTTGCAACATTAGTCTGTTTACAGGCTAGTAACAGTGTGTGACCAATGATCAGTAAATGTGTAATTTAGGTCATTCTCTTAATTACTGGTAATAGCAGAAATTGATGAGATAATTCTGCATGATCAGAATAAAGAGAAACAGACTATGGACTCTAAACATTGATCAAAGAATGAAAAAGACTTTATAACAGGACAATAAACTGCTTAGAGAAGAGGGTTAATTATTGCCATTTTAGGTTAAAGAGCACATGAGTTTACTGTGGGAGAGAATCTCAATTGTCATTCACAAAAATGAAGGTGCAAATTAATGTACCACAACAATCTAGCTTCATAAACACAGAATTAGAACTTTTCAGGCAGGTGGAAACTTATGTGTTGAGGGTCAAAATCTGGGTGTGACCTCTGTCTATGCTGCTTAACGTGATATAAAGTCTAATTTGACTCAACATTCCAGCCACAACGTAAAATTTTATTTTTTACTTCTATGAATCTGCAAAAACAACAATGCATATGACTCAGGCAGTGTAATGTGTATGTGGTGATTTGGCTTCTGTAGTTAAAGCTATTTGGGCACTTTTGAGGAGAGATTTAAGAGGAAATGAAATCTTTCCAGTAGTTAGTGTGTCATTATAACAAACTCAAGCCACAAACATGGAACGCAGGTTAGCCAAGGTCAAAATCTACCAAAGCTATGTTGTGTTACACAAAGACTTATTTCTGTTGTAATTGCCAGTCAGCAATCATGAAACCTGTCCCCCTCCATCCAGCAAGGTCCCAGAGTTCACTTGTAGTTATACTGCGTTTCTCCTCTCCATATTTATGCCCTTTGCTCCTCAGCACTTTTCATTTACTTGGTTTCCAAGTAAATGGAACCTTAACAAACTAACATCAAAGGTATCAGAGATGTCACCTAATAATACACTAAACACCCTAAAAACTACATGCATGAAAATCTGAAATATTTGGTCTTTTAAATAACATTCACAAGTATACTTAAAAAAACAGTACAGAATGCTTAAGTATATTTAACTGTACAGTGACATTTAATTAGATTCCTCACTGTTGTCAAGTAACGTGTCATAAGACTGATGTTTGAAATCCACAGATTTATTTTGTAAGCGTGTTTAAAATAAGTCAGTTATGAGCTATAAATTGTCTCATACACAATGCTCTCATGCCAAACCAAGATGTCTCTTATCTTATCAGAGAATGGGTTAGGATAGGGTGTGTTCAAGTGTGCGTAGCATAATGGTCAAGATTGAGACTGTGCACACACACCCAGACAGCAAAGGTATGCATGAGTATTCAGAGTCAACGCTACTGTCTTTATTCCAGCACAGACTGATGCTCCTCTTCATTCCTTAGTAAAATCTAACAATATAAAACCTACAGTATAATATCATACTTTACTGTATATGCACATGCCTTCAAAAACACAAAGAATGCCATCAACATACTATACACAAACGATTCTTTAGAAAATACCTCCTTCAAATGCACATTTGTTGTAGATGCATTTGTGCGTTAAATTTAGATTAATTTTTATGTCAACAGAAATGAAAGCTGGGCTGATTCTGAATCTGATACAGTGGTGTGATGTACAGACTGTTTAATAAATTCTATTATTACATTTAATTCAGAATCGTAGTGGCTAATGGGATTGTTTTTTTATGCTGGTTCATATATTTAAGCTCACATTTAGTAGGCAATCTAACAACCATATTTTACATCATTCCCAGATGCTCAAAACCATTTCACAGGGCAAAATGAGAAACTGTAATGACATAAATATTATTAAAAAGCCACAACAAACAGTCGCTTAATATTCAATTTCCGCTTGTCTATTGTCAATTGGCACAATTGTTTCCATTAAAAAAACTTGGTGTATAAAATTATAAAAATGTCCTTTACAAACACACAGTAGTTTTTCTATCACTTCTTTGACACTTTTCTCTTCTTTTTTCCATCTACCACTTTAACTGCTTCATCTATCTGGGCCGCCCGCTTTTTGGATGTCTCGGTAACCGTTTCCATGGTATCCCAAACCTCGTCCTCATCCTCCTGATCCTCGGCCTTAACCTCCTCTACATCTCCAGTAACATCAATACTAGATGACTGAAAGAGAGGCATATAGAGTCATTACATTAACACATTCATACAAAGTCATTTGGGAACAGTCGAATCATCATCAAATCATC
>JAZGTK010011516.1:0-15557 GCA_036877625.1 Ambastaia sidthimunki | reverse complement strand
AATGTTAGGGAAATGTTCTTACAACCTAAAGTTGTTAGCTAAGTTTGCTGTATTTAAGTGTTAGGTGTCTCAGTAGAAATCAAGAAACCAAAGCTTGTAGGCCACAAGTAGCTCTCCAGTGCATGAGTCTTGTTACAGCATTTAAAAGAAGGTAGTAAATAGTTATTTTACAATGTTTACAGTAAATTCTGCCATACTTGGTCACATTCAATAGAAACATTTACTTTATTAATGCTCAGGATGAGATGGAGGAGTTCCGCTCAGAGATGCTGGAGATGAGGGACATTTATATGGAGGAAGATGTTTACCAGCTCCAGGAACTTCGACAGCAGCTTGACCAGGCCAACAAAGCCTGTCGCATCCTGCAGTACCGACTGCGGAAAGCGGAGAGACGCAGCCTTCACGTGGCCCAGACAGGACAGGTGGACGGGGAGCTTGTCAGGACACTGGAACATGATGTTAAGGTAAAAAAACGTCTTCTGTCTTGGTTTGCTGTTGGTTTGTAGAGAATTGAGCTTATAAAAATTTCTCCAAAAAATCTTAATTTTACATAGAAGGACAAAGCATTTTATTTCAGCCTGCCGTAGACATTAAGAGTATGATTAAATAGATTTTTTTCCTCATGATTAATCTGCAGAACAACAGCTATAGTGGTGTGTGGACAGGAAAACCACTGGAATTCCATGGAATTCTTGTGTACAGGATGTTTATCGGAATTGCTTAACACTTAGTGTCAAGTAAATGTTGTATAATAAGTCACTATGTGAGTCAATGTTCTCTGTTTATATGATTCAGCATGTGCTGAGGCCTCTGTTCTCGGTTTGGCAGGCGATCACTGTAGCTTAGTTTGTGGCACCACTAAGCATTTTTTGGTTTAAACTCTTTAGCCAATCAGAGAGCGAGGTTTCTGTAGGAACGTTACAATTTAAAACCTACACAGCAGGGCCAACCATATAAAATGCCTGTTTTTTTTTAATCTGCCACCATGTGAAGTTAAAAATCCCTTTTGTTCCCTCTTGTTTATTGCTTACAAACATATGTCACAGATTACCAGTCTGCCTTTTGTCTAATGTGATCATAATTTTTGTCAGTGTAGATAAATTTCTACATACAGTGGAGTCCAAGCATCTTTTAGTAAACACGTAAAATGCTTTTATTTTTAATACAAATAGTGTCTTTACAACAATTATGAATTTTTTAGGATCAGCATGATTTAGGAATCTTTCAAAGAGCATCTTTCGTATTTGTGGATGCTAGGAAATCCGTACTTAAAGTTAGATGTTAAAAAATGGTTAATTGATTTGAGACCTAGAAATAGTGCAGTATCTCAAATATTTCTATTTAAATAAAGTGTGTGTGTCAAGCACTGTAGCCATCAATATCAAAGAGAGGAAGTATTGAAGCACAGCTGCTAGTGTGTGTTGTAGTCATGTTCATGGTCTATTTTAAAGACATGTGGGAGAAATAGATACCCTCCTTTCACAAACTGGGCCAGTATGGGTGCCCATCACTGCTCTATACCTAAAAGATGGTCTGTACTATTTCCTTCAATGTTCCCTTTAAATTTCCATCCTAAACTGACATTTTGCGATTAAGAAACGTTGAGCTTCTAGGGCTGCTGTTTTAAAACGCAGTACTGATAATATACCCAACACTATCCTGAGCTGTTTCTGTGAATGATACAGTCATGCAGTGAATCCTATACAGTCTTTTCCTTGAGAGTTTTCCCTTGGCATTGTTAGCGATTTGCTGGCTTGCTCAAGGGCACAGTGGTGATAGGAGAGGAGGGGCTTCCATTTACATGAACCACCATGTAAATGCTCAACCATAAACTAACCACAGCGCTTAGCAACAGCAGAAACACGGTAACATAATGCACCCTGTGCAATCTTCCCAAAAAAGTCCAGATAAAATTCTTCTCATTTTTCCAGAAATAGAGTTTCTTGTGTTTTATTTTCAGGGGCCCAAAGTGAAAGAATTAAATGTCAGATTGACACACAAGTTACCATATTAAATTCATTAGCATGAACACATAGTTGCAGTGTGTTTAGACGACTCCACACTAATACTGTTTTCCCAGGTGGCAAAGAGCGTATCCCTTCGCCTGCACGCTGAACTTGAAGCCATTCAGAAGAGAAATTCTCAGCTGGAATGGGAAAACGAGGAATTTCGTGAACGGCTGCAGAGTCTGGAAGTCGCGAAGCAGGTCCTGCAAACTGAGATGGACAAATCCAGAGAGGTATAACAAAAACATTCCTGCTCTACATCAACAAACAGCTTCATTGAGTCATACAGTGAATCTACAACCTCAAACCTGACAACCTCGAACACTGATTCATTGCTAAGACAGTTTATATCTCAAAGTATTCAGTATTAAAATATAAAATAGTTTGGCTTGTGTGTGATTGGGTTGTACAAGCATTTGTGTCATTGGATTTCACACCTGCTTTACAGCACTCGTCACTTTACGGAAGTGCTTGTAGTTTTGTTGCCTAGACACTGATGTCATGATGTAGTTTAGGTGACAGTTTGACCTTTAGCCCAGCTGTAGTGGGTGTAAACGACAGCTGACTTCTAGTGTGGGGCATCGTATGACCTAAGGGTTGGAATTCAAACCACAGCTGTCGTTATTCACTTGTGGATACAGTGAGAGAGAGGGGAAGAAAAAGCTCTTGGGGCAATTGAAAGACAAGAGTCGCAAAGTAAGCAACTATAAATACGTCTGACTAGAAGATCCAAGTCTTGGCTGCAAGCCACATATCACATGCTTAAATGAGGGTCACATGACGCGCAATTACCGTATGTGTTACCGTATGTGCGTACCGTAAAAATATTTGTAGTTGCTGATGAAAATCAAGGCATGCTTAAATTTAGTCCAGCTTGAAATCTGATCTCTTACTTTTACTTCTTCATATTAATGAAAAATGGAGGGTGAAGGCTTC
Organism: Ambastaia sidthimunki; assembly: GCA_036877625.1. Taxonomy (NCBI): domain Eukaryota; kingdom Metazoa; phylum Chordata; class Actinopteri; order Cypriniformes; family Botiidae; genus Ambastaia; species Ambastaia sidthimunki. The sequence goes on along the minus strand of JAZGTK010011516.1, from coordinate 12,615 downwards.
ATTGCCATCAGCCTTTATTGGCAATGAAAGCCTGTAGGTCTTTAATATCGGCACGTATGCCGTTTAATCCAGGATTCGGTGCTTAGAGGTGGATCGCGACAGCTCAGCTCAGACAGCTGCTGTCCTCTTCTGATCCTCACCAGCAGAGCAAATCAGCTACAACCAGATTACAAAGACCTCATGTGATCATGACACCACCTGAAACACGAGGATCCACATGCAACACTTGTTACTGGTCCATTAAGAGTCCAAAACCTGTTTGCAGTTTTGATGCACAAAACTCTGCTGTCACTCAAATATTATGTGTAGCCATCCAGTAAATTAATGAACAAATGATTTAGCCCACTGTGTATGTATGTATATAAATCACATGGCATTTAACGGAAATGTAAGACAAGGACACACAAAGAGAGATATTTGTTAGCTTTCAAATGATAAAACATTTTCATTTTTGTGACTTTCATTAAAATGACTTTGTGCATCAACAGAATTCTCTGAAAAGGAGAAGTTTGAGATCAACGTCCAGCAGGGCTGAAAAGAAGCTGTCTCCACAGGTAAGCTGGAGATGACAGGAGAACCCTGATGGTTATCTACATTGAGTTTATTTTTGATGCAAACATCTGTTTGCCTTCTGCAGGATGATGGTGCTGATTTAAAATGCCAGCTCCACTTTGCTAAAGAAGAGTCTGCGCTGATGTGCAAGAAACTAACCAAGATGGCCATAGAGAATGAGACAATGAGAGAGGAGCTTGCCAAATACCGTCTGCTGTACGGTGCAGTCGATGAAACCAAGGCTGCGGCAGGCACCATTAATTCTGCCCACACCCGAGAAGCAGAGGTCAAAGTTCACTTGCGGCTGGTGGAGGAGGAAGCCACGCTGCTGAGTCGCCGGATTGTTGAGCTAGAGGTTGAGAACCGAGGGTTACGGGCTGAAATGAGTGAACTGCGTGAGAAAGGAGGAGCTGGTCTGGAGGAAGAGGAGGTGATGAAGGTGGCAGAAGAGGGATTAGCATTGTCTCCCTGCACTGGTGAGCAGATGGAGATGCCAAGTGGACAGAGTACAGAGAAGACTGAACCTGAAGTCACACATGCTTATATACAGGTGGACCAGACAGATTTGGAGGAACATGTGGAGAACTTCTCCATGAGTCACATGCTCAGAGAGGGACCAGTCGGTGGGGAACAAGAGCAGTCTGATGAGAGCAGAGATGAAGGAAAAGCTCAACAGAAGTCAGGCTGTGCACTTGGCATGAAGGATCTAGAAGATCTTCTTGCCATCCATGACCAAGCGCAGCTTGTCAGATCAACCATCCAGTTCCTGACAGCCCCAGCTAAAAATGGTCTCTCATCTACATGTACCCACAAGACCCCTCCTGGTGCCCCCTACCTAACAGAGGTAGATCCTCAGTGCAAGACACATCAATGGCTTCTGGACCCCATGCTGAGTCCCCTGACCAATGGACTGGAAGTGCTACAAACCCAGCTGCGTGCTCTTGTTGAAAAGTTTGAGACGCTGTCCAGCTCCATATCAGAAGTCCATCCAGCTGATCCAGAGAAGATGATGTTCAGTTGTGCAGTTAAAGAGATGGACACAAAGAATCAAGTAGGACAGGAACATCCAGGTGGTGAAGATAAGATTGTTTATCCCAGTTTCGCTTTTAGCAGTGAGTGTGAACAGGATAGCCTGATCCTGCTTACACTGCAGCTCAGATGGTTCCTCCATCAGTGGAGGAATGGAGAGAAACCCACAGGAAATGCAAAGAACATGTTTGAGGTACATTTACAAATGAGCAGAAACTCATGAAGTTATGACTAGTGGTCATGAATTCTGATTGATTAGGACAGTAAGAGTTTGTGTTTATTACTGAGAACATTGTGTCTGAAATATGTGAAATATATCTTGTGTTTTCAGATGTACTGTCCAAACAATCCGTATTTTCTAATGGACACAGAATCACAGCGATGCAAGAACAAGCCTTGGGAAAAATGCAACAGTCAGGTATGAAAAAAGGAGGGAAAAAGTAACTTTGTTCTTCATTCTGTGAATGTGTAAGCATTACATTTGAATGCATGTATAGTTTCCCAGAAAATCCTTTGCAACTTCCAGTATACCTTCATAATTGTTATGTGAATTGAATGTGTCTCAGGTGAGCAGTTCTCTGCTGTCAGACCTCAGGGCTGCAGTACAGGATCTGTTTGAAGAACTTTATGAGCAGCACAGAGGAACCCAACATGTTGTCCATCAGTTTGCAAATGCCAAAGCAGTCTGGGACGTGGAGTGTGCAGAGCTGAAGAGCCTCAGAAGCAGGGTGAGAACCAGAGAACATGTTTAATCCGTTAATGAAGTAGTTCCTTTTTTTGATTCTGAACATAAATCTCTATAGCTTGAGGGTGTTAGGGCAGAAGCTGAGGGTTCCTCAGACCTGAACATGGCTTTGCAGAAGGACAACGTTGAGAAGCTGCAGCACCTGTTAGCTGAGTCATACGCTGCTGTCATGGATCTGACCAAACAGCTGAAGGTCCGAGAGGGAAACTGGAGTTCTGAGCACGAGGAACTCTTGCAACGTCTGAACCACATGTGTCTGGAATGCGACGGTTTAAATGCGACTGCACAAAACAAGAACCTGCAGGTAAGTGCAGCAACTGTAGTCAAACACACAGTACAATACAGAGAGTTAAATACAGTTACTTTCATACACTGTTACATTCATATCAGTGTCAGTTTATGTGCTGTATGTGGCCACAGTTGAAAACTGAAATACTATTTATAACTGATGTATGCTTACAGAAGCGTCTTGGGTTATTTGCTGTTAATCCATAATGTCAGTGTCTCTCAAATTATGAATAATGTCAGAAATAGGGCTAAATTGTTTAAGCATAAACAAAATGGGGGAATCTCACCCAGTACAGTTGTTAATCCCAAACACTGTGTAAATATTGCTTTACTAGATTCTTAGTACAGTTTTCGAGATTATAACTTTGTTTACATTTATTCCGCTATAGCTTTGATTTTTCACATTTTTGTGATCCATCAAACCATTATCACAGACAGATGCCCAAATCTGTCTTTTAACTAATCCAGTTTCTAAAACTCCAATTCTGCTGATTATTAAGATTAAAACACATGCATTACTATATATAATACTTCCAAATGGCCTAGAAGAGAAGCAGAGGTGGGGAAACTGACACAGTCTCTGGGGTCATGTGAAAGGGTTGTAAAATAGCGCATGGCAACAGAATTTAGGCTAATCCCCTTTTGGGACTGTGGGAGCGAAGGCTGTGCGCAGACATAAGCTTTAATCATGACTCTAAAACAGGGTTTAGCCAAACCACACACACACCACAGAGAGAGAAACACAGCAGTTATCAGGAGTTTAAATAAGGAGTTTATCAGGAGTTTAAGTCATTTACTTTTACAGTAAACAGGGGGCAACTTTGTAAATGGTTGAAGACAAGGAGAGAGAGAGAGGTATAAGGAATCAGTTATCAGAATAAATGTGTATAATTGATTTTATCTTCAAACAAGCTGTTATCTGTTTTTAGACAAGAAGCTTTTATGTTGGTTGACAGCAGTTTTGTTTTTTACTTCAAACAAAAAGTCCTGTTTGTTTTCTTTGATGCTGAGATTAGAAGTGAAATGTGGACAGTGAACGTTCTTTGAGTTAAACCTCATTTACGAGCAGATGGATTTACACCATTTATTTACACCATGAGTTTTCTTGCCGTTTATTTTCCCGTAATCCCCCACAGCCTTCCTGACACACTTTTCTACATTACAAGCTCTTCATCTTATTGCTGTGTATTTTTAAAAGCTAGTTTCAGTGTCACATGGGAAAGATTTGCCTGTCTGAGAGTCTTCTGACAGGTTACATTGCTGTATAAGTTATTTATTTGCGTTTGCAATCATAAATATTTCTTTCTGTTCTTTTAATTTTGATTTAAATGTTTAAATGACTCATAAGACTCACAGGCCATCATGTTAAGATCACAATTTTAATTATTTTTAATCTGCTCAAAAGCAAATATTTGCATAAAACACACATAACATATACAAATCAAACTCTTTTGGTGTTGCTTTCAGTCCTCTAGATGCACAGCAATGAAAAATGGAAACATACAAAGGTCAGCAATGATTTTCTTTGCTTGTAACTTTTATCATTTGATAGTAACATTTTAAAATTCTAATTCAGTTAATGAGTAAAATAATTCAAAGTTTATTTCCCAACAGGATGGCCATCAAAACTGGCAAGCCAAAACCCAACAAGAACTGGAGGTATATCAGTCGAGAGGCTGCTCTTCTGGACCAGGAAGTTCCCTGCAAGACCTGGGACTGTCCTATCATGCCTTCCAGTTTTCCTGGTGTAAATCTAACTGAGAATTCAACTTGGAAAAGCCACACTGCTCCAGAGAGGACCGGCATTCGTATATATTACAGCCCTCCATCAGCAAAAAGAATCCAAATGAGATCTGTGCTGGCAGAAATCGAGGAAGAGTGTGAGAAGAGCCAGGAACCACATTCCAAGGACGTTTCCTGTGGTCTTGTAAACGGAGACTCGGTCACCGCATATAAAACCTGGCTGGGCAGCCTGTCATTCGACTGCCAAAGTTTGGAGGAGAAAGATTTGATCATCACTTCAGACCTTCAGACATCTAGTACTGGCTCCCCATCACGCTTTGCTTTCAGTAATTTGGACGTCTCGGCCAACCTGAGTGACGACATGAAGGAAATCACTGCCAGTGTGCTGCAAACATCCCAGTTGAGCGCGGTGGAAAGGAGAAGTGCAAGGGATTCTGGGAGTTGCACGGTGAGCGTTGTTAGTACCGGAACTCAAACTCGGTCCCAGCCACAGGTGTCCACCATTGGGCTACAGACAGATGGTCCTCAGAGTCTTTACGCTACAAAGCACTGGTCACCCCGGGTGACGTCGTTTGTATCTGCAAGGACCCAACAGGTCTCAACCTCTTTGGAAAGGGTAGCTGGTCCAACAGGTCTTCAGTCTCATACCACATCTCCACAAATCCAACGTAGACACTCTGCTTCCTCTCCATTTTCCTCCAAATCTTCATCTTCCACATCCCCCTCCTCTTCCTCAATAATCACTTCCTCTTTGTCCTCCTCCCTGAGTGCCTCATCCAGGATGGAATATGGCACCAAGGAACGTGGTCTGTGCAGCATTCCCCAGCGTGGTTCCCTGGGTTCTTCCTGGGCTCGCTCCACAACTTGCAGATCAAGCTCATCATCAGTACCAGCCGGTGATAAACCCGGAAGCCGGAAAAATGCAGGGATCCACAAGTACGGCCTGGTCCACGAGTTTCTTCGCAATGTGTGTGGTCGGGGAGAGAAGACCAACCCTGAGGGGGAGAAAGCACCGGCGTCACGCAGGGATCACACTGGTCTGGTGGGTTCAAAGAAATCTGAACACCCCCCTTCTCGTATCCCAGCAGTGCCATTGGTCAGAAATGACAGCATCACCAAGATCGTTAACCGCAGATTTATGAAACAAGGCCAGAAAGAAGATTCTATGTGCAGCCAGAACCAAATCAACAAGGGTTCGATCAGTAAGAACAAGAGCCTGGAGGTTAGTAACAAATTTAACCTACTCAGCTTATTAGAAATCAATTGATCAGTACTGTAATTAATCTGATTTGAGTATGTACTGATGTGTTTTGCCAGACATGCACATTGTCTGTATGTCCCTTTAGCAGCTGCTGTAATGCTGATTGTATCTCTCCAACCTTTATCTTTTTGCCAGGACGGGTCTTGTGACTGCAGTTCACGATCTCTGACCTCCTGCTTTGCCCGACACTCGCACAAAAACCTCCGGCACACTCACGGTCAGAACAAACCCCGCCCACATGAAAACACCGCAGCTGCTGGAAGGGATCCTCTTACTTAATCGGAGGCGGAGTCATCATGTGATCTGACATCATTGGACAGCTGACACAAGATGCTTTGGCTGAACCACGTGATCTCTGCACCTTCAAAAACAACTTGGCAGATTTTTTGGTTCAAACCTGCGACCTTCTGGTTACAAGTCTCACTCTCTAACCAGTAGGCCACAACTGCCACAACATATCTTATATTGTTGATTATATATCCAGATAATAGCTCTGTATTACTCATTTCTGTTTAACATGTTTGATCATGTTTAAATCCATTCCACAGAACAGAATTTCCACAGAATAAGCACAGAAAATATGAAAAACATCAACAGGCTGAGACCATGAACCCAGAAAAGTCCCTAAAGTCTTAGTTATTGATGTTAATATAAGTGTAATGTTATGACAGAAACAAATTGTACAGTAATATTGGTGCTATTATTGTTTTAGCATGTTTAGACTGTCTTTACACTGTAAGTTCAGTCCATTATCACTTTGTGAAGTTTCTTTCTATAGCATTCCTAAAATGTATTAACTTTTAGTAAAAGTTTTTTTTAGATTTAAGATTATTAAGCAACCTATTGTAGAAAAAACTATCTGTCATGGTTTATGCATCTTTTTATGTACGTTTATTCATTTAGCAGACACTTTTATCCAAAGCAACTTAAAAAGCAAGAGAGCATTAAACATTATGTCCTAAGAACCAACAAGCCTCGTCTACAAAGCTACATTGTGTGTAGAAATTTGATTTGTTTGAAATTTGATTTGTTGTTGACTTTTTCTGCTATTAAACAGTTTTGAATCACCACTTTTAAAGTCAAAGATTTATTCTGACCTCTAGCGGTTGCACCGTAACATAACAATGAATAAACACATGGTTACTGAGGAACATAATGTAAATCACACGTTTATTAGAGATTGGCCCATATAAAAAATGTCGTCTCTGAATAATACACCGAAGTAGCTCAAATAAAACTCTACAATCCTTCATGTATAGCATTTAATTAACGTCCAATAGAGGATTTCATTGTGGCGTTTGATCTGTTACTCTGTTGATATTTCTTTTCCAGGGACAAAAAAAAGTCTATCAATATTTTCCTTTGTGTAGTGTGCTGGGTCTGATGTTGTCCTGCAACTTTATTGTCTAAAATATATTAAATTTATAAAGTTGTAGAAAGTCTTTTATTATGAAATAACACGTTTCATTGTGGGCGTGGCTCCGGTCATCACGCCACTGTGACGTCGTGTACGCACAGCAGCACTGCGGATACTCTGAGGCGACACGGGTGGCAAATTTCGCTCCGTCTCAGAGCCGTGCTGCGGTCGTCATGGCTCTCGGCAACTATGTCACCCAAGAGCAGCTCTCGGGTTTTGATAAATACAAGGTGATGACACTTTATTTTTCACTATTTATTTTTAATATCTCTAACTTTAGCTTGTCGGCTAGCTGTGCTATGCTGTTAACGGTATCGTGACAGCATGGGGTCTGCCGGTGTGTGCCGCTCTCGGGAAGGGCAGCTCATTGTCATTAGTTAAACTCACGTTTAAACTTTTGTTAACTAGCTGGTTAACATTGTAAACAGTTTTAATGCTATGCAATGCAAGTTTTAAGAATATTGTTAAATGCATTATAGTATTAAGCGCTTAAGTACTGCTGTGCCACTGGCTTGACATCGCCAGTCTTCATATGTGAGCATCACAAGACTATGATAAAAGATAAAGGGTTATTCAAAACTGAGCTTATAAAGCCGTTTCGGTGTTTAGCTTCAGTTGCAGTGCATTTGCATGCGTTATTATGTGGTTAGTCTGTACATCCGTTGATTTGTGAAGGGATGGGCTCATTATTCCGGCTCACACGGATCTTATCAGTTGGGGCATGAATGTGAGTCACACATTTATTCTCTGTAATCGTTCATTGCATATTTATAGTACTTACCCAGAGCTATTATATGCACCACATGTTGAAACTAATATTGTGTCAATTGTGTTCAAGAAATTGTTGACAGGTATTTCATCCATCTAGTTCTTAACCTTTTGTATATGTGTGACATGTGACTTTCATTACAATGACGTGGCTTAAGTAATTTTGTTGTGTATTTGTTTAGTAGGTTGTCTCGGCAGGCTTGATGGGTTGTTGAAACTTGTGGGTCTAAGAGTTGGGTGTTTTGTTTAATAAATAAAGATGTGAGTCTGACCATGTTTTTGTTTGAGGGGACGAGAGCAATGTCCACTTGTCCCGGTGGTGTTTGTTTTTATTTCTTTATCAGTGTTTATGGCTGTTGGGTTGTAGGTTTGTGTGCCAATCTTTAACTGCTGGTCTGCTCATACTTGTAAGGCATACTGCACAACTGACCCCCTATTGCGCAATATTTTTGACTTCTTATTGGGTTATTTTTCTGACGTAGACTTCAGCTATAGCATAGAGCTAAATATATCCTTTTTAACCTATGAAGCAAATTTTACAAGTTGCAAGCTTGCAGACATGTGCAATTTGATTCTCTACTGCCTTCTATACGTCTCTGTATCTGTTTAATATAGAGAGAACTAGCACTGTGTGTGATTCATAAAGCTCGGAGGCCCTTATATAGTGCTATTATCCTATTATATCTTACTATAATCTCTAATGCATTTATCTGATATAAGGGCACTGGTTTTATTTAGCCCTGCATACAATCCATTACAGCACTCAAATAAGCAAATAATTGTCTTCAGTCAAATGCTTGAAAACGTGCTTTATAGTCAAGTGTGGTTGACTCAAACTGTCCCAGATCCAGATGTTTTGATGGTTTACTCTGTCCATAAGCCATAAGAGCATTACATTCATTATGAATTCACATAGACATCGGCTGTAGGTGTGGACTCAGCTAACAGGGAACGCTCTCAGAACGTTCTTGCAAAGTTATCAAACAATTATTGCAGAAACATTAGTAGAATGTTTTTAACATTACATTTTACTATTCTTTAGTTGTTAGTGGAATGTTTAAAAAACGTATAGAATAAAAAAATGTTCTGATAACCAAGCAATAACATTAAAACAAAACACTGGACGTGTGATATCCGTTTACACAGCACGAACTCTCAGTTTAGCACTTTAATGCTTTGGACGTTCACATGTTTCGAGTGGGCTATCAGTGTGGTGTCATTATGTGGTGTCTAATTCTGCATCTCGTGTCGTGGTTTTTACTTTACAGTACAGTGCGGTGGACTCCAACCCCCTTTCCATCTATGTCATGCACCCGTTCTGGAACTCAGTGGTGAAGGTGAGACCATTAGCAGCTACAGTTACACTTTGGACATTAACCAGAATGTACAAGAGCGTTTCTGTGTGATGTTTGTCGTCACTAATGTGTGATTAGTTTCACGCTTACAGTTGTCAAGATAAAAGAAAAATTAGGCATCAAACACCACTTGCTTAGAAACTAAGATTTAGACGGTTAGAAATAGGAGATGAAGATTTAAGGCTTCATTTGGGATGACAACCAAACACAAATGCCTTTGTAGGCGAATAAAATGTGTTTATTGTGCATAATTTGGAGTGCAAGTGTTAATGTTTTTGATGTTTATGATGATTGTTTTTAACAAACACATGTAAAAGCACAAACGCATTATGGTGCTTGTCCTTCAGAAAATAACAGTATAATGTTTTTTTGCGTTCATTGAATTGCGTATATGCAACATTAATGAATGTTGCGTCTGTATCTGATTACCGCAGGAAAGATCAGAGCGTTTGCTCATTTCTCTCTCTCTGTGTCTCAGGTCTTACCCACATGGCTCGCCCCAAACCTCATCACGTTTACTGGGTTCATGTTTCTGGTACTCACTTTCACCCTGCTGTCCTTCTATGACTTTGACTTCTATGCCTCAGGTGAGGTCCAGAAACGCTGGTGTTTGTGTGGCTTGTAATAGCCATGATTAGCTAGTGAGTGTTAAAGCGATTTCTGAGAAACACTGTGTTGATGTTTGAAATCGAAACCCATACCAACACATCCTTCCTTTATTGCTGCGCCCTCAAAATAACAAACCCTCTATTCAACACAGGCAGCAGCTAACAGCTGGAGGACACGCCCCATATTTCTGATTGGCTGCGAGAGTGTTATGGTGTTGTGGGGATTGGTCCGATCCACTTTGTTGTTTTTTTTCTCAGATTTACACAGCTAAATGTCTACATGTAAATGTGCAAACACATTTTTTTTCAACACAGAACAAACACACAGATGTTCACAAAATTGTTTGTTTGAATGTTGACTTCAGTTTTTAACGTTTCTCAGAAATCGTTTACTTCAATATGTTGGTTAATACTTTATGCCTCTGTCTCAAGTTGTTTTACATAGTAACTAATTGGTTAATGCTACAATCATTACAAAGAATAAAGTCCCCCCCCCTCTCTCATATGACTATATTGTCTTATGATTGTCTTATGTTTTCATGAGAAAGATCAAGGTCTTCATTCCAGCTCATCATTCATTTACTCATCAACTAGCCATCTGTTATAACACAGTCCCAGCTCACACATATGCACAGAGCTTATATAAACATGTATAGGCTACATATAAACTGTAGTTACACTTAAACATTACAGCATATACAGTTAATTGTTAACAGGTATGTGATGTCGGTATGTAGCTGATATTGCATTATAGAATGGAGTTTATTTATTGTCTTGTTTTTGTTATATAGGAAAAGGCTATACACACGTGCCAAGCTGGGTATGGATAGCTGCTGGTTTGTTCAACTTTCTGGCCTATACTTTAGGTAAGTGTGTGTTCTTATAAATATCAACACTGTGTTGTGGCAATAAGCACTTCAGCGTGATTTTTTTACTCCTGGTCCTGTCTCGTCCAATATGCTCCTGTCATCTTTTTACTCCTGTCTTATATAATAAAATATAATAAAACTTTAAAAAATAACAGTAATGTTCATGTCGCTAACGTTTTATATCTTTTATCTTTATCTGATATCAACTTTCGCCTCTCTAGCGCCATCTCTGTTTAATATATAAAACTGCAGGTTATTTTAGATACTTGTCTTTATGTATGTTGAAGTCAAATGAAGCCAAACTAAAATTTCCTGGGAAATCAGACCTGACAGCTCAAATTATACATTATTATTATAAAATGAAAATATCTGTGCATCCATGCATATGTTGACTTTTTTTGTGTGGCTTCATGCAGATGGTGTGGATGGAAAACAGGCTCGGAGAACAAATTCCAGCACACCGCTGGGTGAACTCTTCGACCACGGCCTGGACAGCTGGGCGTGCGTGTTCTTCGTTGCAACAGTTTACTCTGTTTTCGGACGGGGTGAAACTGGTGTCAGCGTGGTAACACTGTATTATCTCTTATGGGTTGTCCTGTTTTCCTTCATACTGTCCCACTGGGAGAAATACAACACCGGAATTCTTTTCCTGCCCTGGGGCTACGACATTAGCCAAGTGGTAATTCCTGACACTGACTTAATAATTAATTGATAAACAGAAGATATGACTTTTTTAAACATTAAAATAACTCCTGGATTTATGTCGTAACATTCCTGAAGATAGCTGCTAATGCTAATGTCTTTAAAAACACAAGGCCGGGTTGTAATAATTGTTTGTTTTTCTCAGACTATCTCTGTTGTGTACATTATCACAGCAGTGGTTGGCGTGGAGACGTGGTATAAACCCGTGATTTGGAATATGCATTACAGAGATTTCTTCACTGTCATGATTATTGGTGAGCAAACGCTGCACTTTCATTGGATGTTCAGTGACAAAACATCACATGCTGCGTTGTGATTGGCTTATAGCCTTAATATGTAAATTAAAAGGATGATCTGATTTTGTCTCATCTGTTCTATTGCAGCTTGTTTATTTGTTGTAACGCTGCCAATGAGCCTCTACAATGTCTTCAAGTAAGTTTCATTTTCTCTAGAAAATACATAATTTTGGTTGTTCTGTTAAACAGCGAGTGGTTTTGCAAACAGTAACATTTGTTCTCACTTTATCTCTCTGTTATTTTTCAGGGCGTATCGTAATAACACCTTGAAGCAGAGTTCTGTATACGAAGCCATGTTGCCCTTTTTCTCTCCGGTTCTCTTGTTCGTCCTGTCAACACTGTGGATCCATCTCTCTCCCACAAACATAGTCCAACAGCAGCCCAGAATCTTTTATCTCATGGTTGGAACAGCCTTCTCCAACGTCACTGTGAGTTCACTCAGTCCTCTGCCTCTCTGGTGGAGATAAACAACTTGGGCAGCTATAACAATGGACGTCTTTTAGTTCCTGTTGAAACATCTTGGCTGATGTCTGCTCCTGACCTGCTCTCTCTCTCTCTCTCTCTCTCTCTCTTTCACTCAGTGTAAGCTCATTGTATGCCAGATGAGTAATACTCGATGCAAGCCGTTGACTTTGTTGCTATTGCCGATGGCAGCTGTGGTACTGCTGGTGATCTCTGGGGTTCTTCTGCAACGTGAAACTGTCGTCCTGTTCATATGGACTGCTGTAGTTCTCCTCATTCACATACACTATGGAGTTTCAGTTGTGAGTATATTCACACATAGCTAGACTTGTGTATTGCATGCAGTTTATGTATTATAATAATACACATTAAAGACATAGTTTACCCAAAAATGAACCCTCACCCTCATGTTATTCCATATCTAAATCTTTGGTGGAACACAAAAGAAGATATTTTGAGAAATGTCCCGGTGGTTTTGTGTCCATACAGTGGAAGTCAATGGGTGCCACTGTTGTTTGGT
>JAZGTK010011515.1:0-15557 GCA_036877625.1 Ambastaia sidthimunki | reverse complement strand
GCTTGGCTGCTCACCATGTATTGATCAGAATGTTTGGACCGCAGCATCTGCGTGATACTGCGCAGATTGTGTTGGTAGGTTTGCTCTGAGCATGACCGGTGGAAGGTTACAGCGATGATACGCTCTGTAATGTAGTTCAGGTCAAATTCAGATCCCTCCGCCATCACAACACTGTTCACTCATGTGAGATCTACAAAGAGGGAGAGACTGGCTTCAGTTCAATAAACTTCATGCAGGACTTTATAGTTTTGGAAGCAGTGATGTAAGGATGAGCAAATTGAGAACCGTGGAAAATCTCCACCAGTTGAAATTAAACTCAGGAGACAGCTGGGCCTTTTTATCAAACACTTGGAGAGATTTAACCATAGCCAAAGGCTTGTGCACCACTTACAATTTCACAGAAAAATAAAACGCAGCAAAGATTTCTTCACACAATCTTTACTTTTTAACTATGTAAAAATCTGAAGGTTCTTATTTATTTTTTCTTTACCTCAATTTAAATATTTATGCATTCATTGACTTTTATCTACAGCTTATACTTGCTAAAAACCAAAAGTACTTTAACGCTCATTCATATAAGACACAATAGTCTTAGTTTGAGTAAAAACAGATGCACACAGTATGTAGACTGAGACCATATTGAAAATCTGGAATTAAAATAAATTAAAAATAAAATAAAGTATTAAATTCTGGTGTTCCTGTAGCTCAACTAGTAGAGCATTGTGTTAGCAGCGCAAAGGTTGTGGGTTCGATCCCAGGGAACACAAGTACTGATCAAAAAAATTTATATTCACTGAATGAATTCACTGTAAGTCACTTTTGATAAAAGCGTCTGATAAATGAATAAATGTAAATGTAAATTAGTAAATGGCAAAAAATAGCATTTTCACAAGTGGTCTCTAACTTCCGATATAATTGTTTATAAATATAAATGTGTCATTAAACTGAAACCACATTTCCAAAGACTAAAGTCACACGGTATAAGCAAGTGACACTTCCTCTATCCCTCTATATAACGAACCGTTTGGATCAGAAATCGAATGCGTATCAAATTATGTATGTCACACAGCACCACAAAACACATGCTGTGTCCAACATCACACAACTTCTGATAATAAGCACGTGACATCCCATGAGTCTTAGCCGACATTTGTTTGACCTTGGTCATGTGATTCCAGAGAGGCAAAACAGATCCATTGAACTGAAGTGAGACTTGAAATTAGCCAATCAGATAGTCTCTTTTGTTAGCTGACCTGATACAAAGACACACCTACTGACAACACAAAAAGAAAATAAAGAGGGGACAGTTTTCAATTCTATTCTATTTATTTAATGCCTCAGTATATCACTCTTGCTACTCAGCCACACCTGAATCTAAATACCAAGCTATCGCTTAAAGCATCTTTCTCTTTAAAATGATTTTTTTTTTGCCAGATCACTACAAATACACAATAAAACAACTTTGTGTATATAGGTGTGGTTGTGTGCATTTGATCTGCCCAGTGTTCTTTAACTCAGATTTCTTTTAAGCTTACTTTATGCATCGCACACATACTCCATGTGGCCCATGACAGCGTCTGTCTGCTTTCTGTCTGTGTCTGCTATCACCCATGTATGTGTGTTTGCTCACTTATCTGTGTTTAACCTGCGCTCAACCTATTTAACCCTTAACCTATTCAACTGCACTGCAGCTAAGTCTTTAACTAAGACAACAAAATGAAAATATTTTACTGACCGCTCACTGAGTTTCTACAGACTATGCAGTTACAGTGAAGAAATATAGTGAACAGGCCCTTTTATTCTATATAATACACAAGTATAAAAACGTACCTTTCTGTAGAATGTCTAACTCAAAGTTTGGCAGGAATGTCCACCCGACAGTCCACTGTTCACAATGAAGGAGGCAGAATATGGTAAAACGAGACAGAGATTTGTCTGCAGCTGAGCTCACGTGCACTTTGGTCTTTGTGGTGTTTGTGCGCGTGTTCATCTGTTGTCAGCGCTCGCCGTGTGGTAAGCATGAGTAAAGTTACATTACCAGAGGAACACACCTCCCTCTTACAATGAAAAAAACCCTTGAGTCACGCAAGACTTATGATGCAGTTATGCTGAATACTTGCTTTCCTGTTTTAAAAGCCAGGCCTGTTATTATAAAGAGATCTTTATAAATTTAACATTTAATTAATGGAAACTAATTATGTTCTAATAACTTCACAAACCTTACAGACATTCTTTCTAGGTGTCGCCTGTAACCGGGTCATAATAGTTAAATATTACCAGTCTGTGGATTCCATATCCTGTTTGTAAGATTATATCTGCCAATCACAAACTGAAAAACAGCCCTGGAAGACAGAATAATGTGTCGGCTACTGTTTTGTGATTCATTTTGTTACAGTGAAGAAATCTAATATAATAATATAATAAATGTATTGTCATCAAATTGTTGCTTATAAATATATCAACTGCACATTTAATTTCAACGTAATGAATTTAATGTTTAGATAATAGTAACTTATTTCATGTTGTGAACTGCAATTTGACAAACAACTCTATTTCCAATTTGAATATCTTCAAAATACATTTTAATAACTTCTAGAAACAGGTTTTTGTAGTAGATAAAAGAACATTAACATTGTGAACATTAATACAGATGTCTAAATAAGCAGTAAGGCTATTTGAGGTCAAACTTTTGTAAGGTCAGTACCGAGAACAGCTGCAGAGATCTGCTGCCCCCTAATGGAAAAATGTCACAAAGAATTAAAACTTTGTGAAACCTAAAAACACAATTAAAGAACAAACTTCAACTACAACTCTCTACAACTCAACTACAATCTCCAGCATAATTCAACATCAGTGACAAATTCATATCAAAATATAACAACATCCTCACATTATTCATTGTACGTTTCATTTTCTATTCTACTGTAACAGAAAAAATTATTTTATTCATGACACTAAATGTCACTGCTTTGTTTTAATATGTGCAGCTTATCCAATTTTTAATAAAAAAACAGCAAAACTACAGTTGAGGCCTGAAACCGATTTAAATCTAATATGTACAAACAAACTATAACAACAAGTTGCTCACAGTCTAAAGATTTTTAAAAATGTAAAAAAGAATTATGAACAGTTTTATATTTTGTTTATGTACATCCAGTCCACAGAGAATCTAGTAGTCCATATTTTTGATTTCAGACATAAGAGTTGGGATTAAGACGCTCATTTTGTGAATGTCTGGGCTGTTCTCTTAGTTCGGCCTCATAGCGGTCACGCTCCTTAAAGTAGCGACTGACATCTCTGAGTGTTTGGCCGGTCAGAACGGCTCCAACCGCGTACAAAATAGCGGTAATGAGTCCAAAAAGTGCAACAGCTGCGTCCCCCCCGTTCACGCTACAGTTCATCCAGGTGTATCCGTTCCGAGCGTATAGCCGCTCGCGTCTCACGCACACGTCGGTTGAGTTCACAGAGATCACAAAATGTAAGTACAGACCTACCGCAACCACGTACGCCACTGCGCCAATTATCTGAAATGCAAACTGTCCAATCAGCAGCTTCCGTGGAAGCCGGTGGGCGGGTTTGCTGCTGGACACGACAAACAGGAGTGAAAGTGCACCAAACGTGAGGCTGAAGGCCACGCCCCCATAGACCCCAGGAGCTCTCATCTGTCCGTACTGCATGTCAAGATCACGTACTTGCTGGAGCTCCGTCCCTTCGAAAGGAATGATGGCGTCGACAAAGCTGGTGCCGCCCATGCCCATCGCAGACATGCCCAACTGCGACATGTGTGAAGCCACTATACAGATCAGCACCAACGCATTGGTCAGGACAGCGCATATTAACACGATACCTAAAAAAACACAATTATACCAACAATTTCTCACGCTGCAGGACAATCAGTGTATGTCCAAGTGCTATTAAGGTACACATGAGATTACTATGTATAGTAATACTTTGAGTAATACAATGGTAAAAGATATCCAAAACCTGTGACAATGATAACCAATGAGTTCACATAATCAGCAATTTAAGCTAAGCCTGGTCTATCTGTTTATGAAGGTGACAATAGGGCTCTTGACGAAAGAATGGTATCAACACTCCTAGAAAGCTAAACCGGTTAGACCGGCACAGGAGGAAGGAGAGAAATTCACTGTGTGATGTTTGAAGGCGTGTCATAATCTAGTGTGAAACCTGGACCTGGTGTGCGCATGTTTAAAAAAACATGATCCAAGAATCTACACCCATATTTAGAAATCCCCGAAGCAGGTTTCAAATACTCTGACACAGCCGTTCTAAAATGCCAGTTCTCACGTCTAAAGCAAAGACACTTTGCTCTGTAGCTGTTTATCAGCCTGTGTTAGTGAATTCTCACCTCTTCTGGAGCAAATGTTATTGCATTTTGACTCGTGGTGGTCTTCTCGAGGAACACTCCTCCCATGCCTCTGAGAACTTCGAGGGTAGTTAGAGGACCCGGTAGATGTCCTGGGACAAACACAAAACCATTGATGCTGTATAACTCAACAATAATTTGGTCTAATGGTCCAATGCCTGAATGCCTGAATGAGTTTCAGGCAGGTTGATTGCATTGTGCCCTATCAGTCCATCAGTAACACAAATATTCTGATATATACAGATTTATGTGTATGTCACCACAATAATGTTATATAGTTGGCTGATGTTTATTTTGAAAAACTGTTGCCTGTTTTATTTAGATGTTTTGCACTCATAAGTAGTTTCCAGCAAAATAACAGCATTAAATGCAAAACATTATATATTTGTGCATATTGCCATATATTGTCTATACAGCTGTCATGGTTTTAAACATAAAGTTGCTTACAAAACTTTCAGTTTTTAGTTCATGGTGCGTGCAGTGAAAATATGCATCGTGCTATTTTCCCTGCCAACAGATCCTTATTGTCGAAAAACTGCTAATGATGTGCAAAAGCAGATACAGTTTTATTAGTTATTTCTGATGGAAAGTTAGCAGGGAGTGTGTGTGTTATCTCACCCACCTGTCAGCTGCGGGTCGCCGGTCATTCGGCGCGTCTCGTCGGCTGCGGGCATCTCTCTCTCTATCTCTCTTCTCTCCACTGTTTCCTCCGTTTCTCTCTCTCGGCGGACGCTGGTTTCTGGGCTGCTGGCTCATTGTTTCACGAAAGGAAGATTTTTGGGGTGTTTTTGGACCCACAGCCGTTTGAAGGATGAATTAAGTTTTAAAATCCAGTGTTAGATTTCCTATAGCAGGGAAAAGCACAATCACTACAAAATGAACATACTTCAATTAAATGTTAAAAACGAGTCTCTCTGTCATATAACATCTCCAGAATGCTGTTTTTTATACTCGATTACAGATGTTTTAGTAAAGATTTTGTCCTGTTTTAACACAAAACTGTGCAGCGTTACGCGCGCTCCCGCGCGTCACAGACAGTATCGATCAACAAGTTTCTCTTGCGTCTTCTTTCACGTGACGTCACCTACATTAAAACAACAGCAAACTTTCTTCCCCGCTTCCCAAACGTACAACACGATGTTTATAAACACTGTTACGAAAACAACTTACGTGCTTAAAGTCCGTCGATCGCGTGTTTATGGATAAGAAATCAAAACTCCACTTTTTTTCCGCAAACATCAAATTTTGACCAAATCTCGTCAGTCACATCTCGCGATGTTTACGCCAGTTCCGCACCTATAGAATGGGCGGGGCTCAGGTGATGAGCAGGTTACTGTCCCATTATCAGTGTGATCGGTTTAAATGTCCTAAATACTGCAATTGGTGATAATCGGAGCAAAGTCACGGCTGATTGTTGAATTGTTGTTTTGTCTGCAACAGAAGCGGCTCCGTTATGCATCCAAAGACACGCTTGAGGCTCAATAGGAGAAAATCAAGGCATTTAAACGAGGGTTATGCAAGTCTGTTTATGTGAACCATTAACATTTCACAGCATGACACAAGCCACTAAACCCTTCAGATCACACACAATAACACATTGAGACTAAGACACTGACGTCTTTATTTATGAGTTCCTATTATGACACTGAAGTGTTTTCTGTTGAACTTTATAATTGCATGTAGTATGAAAGAATAAATCCATTCTGTGGGGATGCATTCCACATTGTATGAGATGTGGCATTTTACAAGGACAACAATCTTCTGCAAGACTGTTGAAACAAGCTGTTTACACTGGTGAGAGAAATGGCTTTAGTTATCTCAAGGTCCAATGACAGTGTAACTGTTTCTACACGTGTTGTTGCATAATTAATATTCATAGATTGTAATAGGTTAATGAGGCTGATTAGCATAATTAATTTCCAGGCCTGTGCATTCATGCGTTTCCTGAGACAGATGGATGTTTCATTGTGTTTCTTTCCCTGATGTACTGAAAAATATAAGCAAATTAAGTGAGTGCCAACACAACTACTGAGATCACTTTGAGAATTTGTTATGTATGTTTGTATAGTCAGAAAGCAGTTGTGAAGGCAACACACCTTGGAATGGTGGCTGTGTGGCCTCATAGCAAAAGGAAAACAGGGCTGTAACTGTATTATTTGTTCTGAAATCTCAAGGTTGAACCTTAAGATTTTACATTATTGTACAAACTGGTGTTGATGCAGGTGTGCTGGAAATGGATTCTGGCTTGGAGGATCTGGAACTGAGAGAGTCTCAGAGAGAATATCTGGATTTTCTGGATGATGATGTAAATTATTTCTATTTATAGTTTTTTTTTTAGTTTGATTTCAAATTTTCTGATTTCTCATTTTCATGTATTTAAATACAATTTGTCCTTTTGTCATTTATAGCAAGATCAGGGTATCTATCATGAGAAGGTGAGAAGTATGGTGTCTGAGGGCCAGTGTCGCCTCATCGTAAACATCAATGACCTGCGACGGAAAAGCGAAAAAAGAGCTAAAGAGTGAATGTTTGTTTTTGATATTGATAAATCCTAAATTTCAGTTTTCATAAAGCTGTTACGCAGTTTGCTTGTTTAACAGATGTGTTAATAAATTGTCCTGGTTAATGGTCTGTTTTTGGATGGTCCTCTCAATAGATTACTGAAGAATGCTTTTGTTGAGCTGGTGGCATTTCAAAGGGCCTTGAAGGACCTCGTGTCTTCAATAGATGCCACATATGCAAAGCAGTTTGAAGAGTTCCATGTTGGTTTTGAGGGCAGCTTTGGGAGCAAACATGTATCTCCACGTACGCTAAGTGCACGTTTTCTGGGAAACCTTGTGTGCGTGGAGGGCATTGTGACCAAGTGTACGTGAGATTTTACTTATTTTACACTTTATCATTGCTCATTATAACTATAGTGGATAATTATGATGTGACCGTGTATGTTGATGTTTAACTTGGCTGGAATTTCTATACATTATGACTTGCTATAGCTATATGTTTGCCACACATGCTTAACTCAATGTGTTTGCAACAAAGTGCTCGCTAGACTGTAATTTAAGAGAACTTTTAGCCACACCTTTAATTCTGACTCTTAAATCCTAATTTAAGATTACTATGACTAGTATTTGGATGTATAATTTCTTTTGCTTGGATATTCTGCTTCAGTTATGGGTTAAATTGGGTGTAATAACCAGAGGCCTGTAATTTTAATTTGATGTGACTATAGGTTCCTTGGTCAGACCCAAGATTATGCGCAGTGTCCACTATTGTCCAGCCACTAAGAAAACCCTGGAGAGAAAATATACAGATCTTACCTCACTGGATGCATTTCCATCCAGTGCCATCTATCCAACTAAAGTGAGTTATGATTGTGTGGCTGAAATGCTGTGATGTGGTTTATATGGTGACATAATGGAAAGATTAGTCTTTATTTTCATTGTTTCTTCTAAACAATATTTGATCTTGTTGGAACTATGCAGCACTGAACAAATTGTTTATAAATAAAGTTTTAATTGATTTGCACCCTTCATAACAATATCGGATGAATATAATTGGTTGGAGGGGGGAAAAAAAATAATCACAAGCCATTAAACACAAGTCTAAGTCTATAGTTTTCCCTGTTATGAAGTGCATCTTTTATTGGTCCATGCGTAGGATGAAGAGAACAATCCTCTGGAGACAGAGTTTGGTCTGTGCTGCTATAAGGATCACCAGACACTCACCATTCAGGAGATGCCAGAAAAAGCCCCTGCTGGACAGCTGCCACGTTCAGTCGACATCATCGCAAACGATGACCTCGTCGACCGGGTGAAACCAGGTGACCGTGTGCAGATTGTAGGGGTTTACCGTTGCTTACCTGCTAAACAGGGTGGCTTCACCTCAGGAACCTTCAGGTGTGTTTAATTCCTTATGTTGTTTAGTTTGACATTTCCTGCCCTGTGGTTGACTTTGGATTCTCTGCAGAACAATCATGTTGGCTAATAACGTGAAGCTTATGAGTAAAGAGATTGTGCCGACGTTCTCTGCGGATGATGTTGCCAAGATCAAGAAGTTTTGCAAGACTCATTCTAAAGTAAGAAGATCTGTGGTAGTTTTAGACCTACAGTGGAGTTTAAACCTTATTTATACTTGGCTAATCAAGATCATCTGTACAATACACATTAAAAATGTTGGAATGTTTTAGGATGTCTTTGAACAGCTGAGCCGTTCTTTGGCTCCCAGTATTCATGGTCATGAGTACATAAAGAAGGCCATTCTGTGCCTCCTGTTGGGGGGCAATGAGACCAATTTGGAGAATGGCACACGCATCAGAGGGGACATTAATATTCTGCTCATAGGTTTGTAGTGTTTACGTCTGTAACGTATTTCTGTTTAATTTAGCATTGTTCTTGCTAATCTGTGTGCGCTGTATTTTTTTTATTTGATTTGTTTTCCAGGTGATCCTTCAGTGGCAAAATCTCAGTTACTACGGTATGTTTTATTCACGGCACCAAGAGCGATTCCCACCACAGGACGAGGCTCATCTGGAGTGGGTCTGACGGCTGCCGTCACCACCGATCAGGAGACCGGTAACGCTTTATCCCATTTAAAGACAAGGATACAGGCATGTGTACATGTCTAGACAGTCTTTACAATGCTACAGTTAGCAATAAATAAGCAAACTGTAAATTCAATTCCTTGTACAGAGTGTAAAAGGCAATGCTTTTTAAAATGTTTGACCAATCATATACGGTGATTGTGTAGTTATAATTCCTTTAGGTAATTCTAAAGGCACAGGTATTACACCTTTTAAAAGCAGGTCGATGCATTCACGGGGGCATTGCTAGGTTTTAAAAGATGAAAATTATGCAGTTAAATGTTAGATACGTTGGTGTCTTTATGATGGCTAATGCAGGTGAGCGTCGCTTGGAGGCAGGAGCGATGGTGCTTGCTGACAGAGGTGTGGTCTGCATTGATGAGTTTGATAAGATGTCTGACATGGACCGAACAGCCATCCATGAGGTGATGGAGCAGGGTAGGGTCACCATTTCCAAGGCTGGGATTCAGGCGAGGCTTAATGCTCGCTGCAGTGTGTTAGCTGCTGCTAACCCAGTGTATGGAAGGGTAAATACAGACCAACTGTTTGGTGGTTAAAATGTAAAACTTTAAAAACATGGCAGCATGTTTTCAGATCCAGTGTATAATTATTATGATACTGTATTCCAAACCCAGTATGACCAGTATAAAACCCCAATGGAGAACATTGGGCTCCAGGATTCCCTGCTTTCCCGATTTGATCTGCTCTTCATTGTTCTGGATCAGATGGATCCAGACAGCGATCGGGAGATTTCGGAGCATGTGCTGCGTATGCACCGTTACCGAGCTCCTGGGGAACCAGAGGGAGCAGGTGAGACTCATCTGTGGTCAGATATGGATGTACTGGACTGTAGACTAGTGGAACCCAAACTAGTGGTTGGACAGTTTAACAGTAAATCAACTTGCAAACCAAAAAATTTGCCAAATCTTTTTTGGATGTTTAATTTGACCTTGATCAACCGTCTTTAACTTTTAGGAAAAAAAGTTAAAAGTTAAAGATTGTGGCTTTAACTTCTCTGCTACTTTCAGCTAATAAATGAACAGACTGTTTAATGATAATCAACATTGTAATGTTGATAATAGTTAATCAGCCACTTTGATTAATTGAAACCCTTCACAAACCATCACTCCGAGAACTGAGATGCACTTATTAGTGCACAGTGGAGTTTCTTCACTCTTCAGATTTCTGCTTCCTAAACTTCATTGATCTGATGCTCTCATTCTGTCATGTCTTTACCAACAGCAATGCCTCTAGGGAGCACAGTGGATGTGTTTGCTACGGAGGATCCAAACATCACAGAGGCAGCTCAGCAGGAACTGCAGATCTATGAGAAAAAAGACAATGTCCTGCATGGCCACAAAAAGAAAAAGTACATTTTCTCTTTTCTCTCAAATGCGTTTTTCCCCTCTTATGTATCCTGCCTGCAGTATTTCCTGCCTTGCATTCAACCCTGGGGCTGTAAAACTTATTTCACATTCTTAAAGGGAGAAGGTGGTTACCATGGAGTTCATTAGGAAGTACATCCATGTGGCCAAACTGGTGAAGCCAGTTCTGACACAAGAGGCATCGGACTACATAGCAGAGGAGTATTCCAGACTCAGGAGCCATGATCAAGTCAACAGTGACTCAGCCAGGGTCTGTAGAGCCCAGTTATTATTTATCACTGCTTCACATGAACTTGACTAGTATTATAGGGCAGAGTTGTGTAACCTCTGTGCCAGTAACAACAAAAGCAACAACAGCAAAAATGATATTTTCAGGCAGGTTTTTGGAACATTTCTCTATCTACAATTGGCTAAATGAAAGAGCTCACGCTATTGGTTAACCTAAATTAGAATTTTGGTAATTTTAAGAGATTTTATTTTGAAATGTTGCGTAATTTTTCTGTCTTTACCCACAGACGATGCCTGTGACCGCTCGAGCTCTGGAAACGATGATCCGATTATCTACAGCCCATGCAAAGGCCCGCATGAGTAAAACCACTGACCTGGGAGATGCAGAGGCCGCCTTAGAACTCATGCAGTTTGCTTATTTCAAAAAGGTAACTGTTGCAATTCAGCCCATACTTCAAATGAGTGACCCCTGCATTTAACCCATCCAGTGAGTAGTGAACACACAGAGTAGTGGGCTTCTATCACTGCAGTACTCCGGAAGCAACTTGGAAAAGTTTCTGCTCCCTTATTGGGGATCAAACCTGCAACCTTTGGGTTACAAGTCTGACTCAAACCATTAGGCTATGACTGCCAGCTGGTCCTTCATCACCAAACTACAAAGAACTCTGTTCTGTATGTGGATTAAATCTAATCTGACGCTTTTGTAGATTCTGGAGAAGGATAAGAAGAGGAAGGTTCCTGAGGACTCCGAGATTGACGGTTCTCAGAGCCAAGAAACAGGCAGTCAAAGAAACGTTCGGTCAGTGGAATGTGGTAATATAAATGAGGCTAGTGTGAGACCCGTTGAGTTGTACTATGTGTAAATTAGTGTGAAAATGAAATGGAGGTGGAAATGGTAACAGTATTTGAAGCAGTAGATGTTGACCAAGCCTGGTCCACAGAAAACGCTCTCGCATCTCTAAAGATGATGATGATGTGGAAATGACTCAAGATGGTGAGGACTCTGACCCTTATGACTTCACAGATGATGAAAGCAGTAAGTTGCCAGTATTATAATTTCTATTTCACTGTCAACAAATGTTATACTCTACACCAATACTGCAAATAAATGAAAATGGTGTTTCTGGCAGCTCAGCCCAGTCAGAAGAGTAGGCCTCCATCTCAGAGGAGCAGTCAGAGGAAGAAGGGTGACATCAGTTCAGACAGGTATATCTGAATCCTTCACTTTTCCTGTTAGATGGCAGGAAGATCTCTGTCCAGTTTTGATAATCAGCAAGAATGAAAAAGTTGTCACTTGTTTAAAACTTTTGTTGCTGCCTCTCCAATCCATCACTAATCCTGTATACTGTACATTGCTGAAATTAAGTTAACAGGTTAACTGCACATTTGGAACGGAGGGTTCTGACTGTTTCTCATGACCTTGTAGGTTAAAGGTCTTCAAGACTGCCCTGCTCAAGGCCTTTAAAGTGACCAGATCTCAATCTGTGGCAGTTCCTGAACTTCTGATTCACATTAATAAAGGTCAGGATGAGGAGTTTGATCAGGGTGAGGTCAACCAACTGCTGGAACGCATGCAGGACGACAACCAGGTCATGGTTTCAGAGAATGTGGTGTTTCTCATCTGAGAAAGTAGCAATGGACAGCATCTCATGCAAATTCTTTTGCAAAAACTTTTGATATTACAACAAATCACTGTAAAAAAAAAAAAATCACCAATAAACTGTGTGAGCATTAATGACTGAATTTTTATTAGGACTTTTTGTTTATTCAAACATTTTAGATGTTTTAAGTCTGTACATTTATTTTACTGACGATCCATTGATCCAAAATTATTTTTACAATTGACACTATCTATTTAAGATGTACAATATGCTACACTGAGGTTATGAGGTGTTTAGTTTTCAGTCCACCGTCTGTATAAATGGGTATTTGGGCTTCTGTAAAAGAATTCAGAAATATTTGAAGTTTAGTTTTTTTTCATAAAATACAGTTGTCATAGTATGTGGGGACAAATCGGATATGTGGATACTCACATCCATCTGTCCTTTCTACTTCAATCTCTCCGTCTCTTTGCATCTGTCCTCGTTTTCTGATTCTCCGCACGTAGTACAGGGACCCCACAATGACACCCAGAAACACGGCAGCCGCCACAAAGACACTTATTGCCACAGTTGCTGTGGAGCTGCCAACAGAGGTTGTTGCAGAGTCGTCATTTGCCGATTTCGGATCTCTGATATCTGCTTTCCAAAGGTCTGTAGGCTGAGGCTTCAAAAGTCCAGTCACATCTATTAAACGAAATTATACATTAACTAAAGTTCAGCAGTTGTGTAGGTATTTACCAGGTGTTTCTCAAACAGATTATCTTAAAAATAAACCTTCAAGAGACAGGAGAAAGATGAGGTCATCTCCTTTAATAAAGTTTCGGCTCTTCAGGTGTTTGTGTGTGATGTAATTGGTGGTGCCATATCCTGGTCCCCGGTAGTATGAATTACCATCTGTGTCAGTAACTAGGCTGCCCACTTTTCGTGGGTTGTCCCAGTAATACTCCACATTACCTGAGGCTGCACAAAGAGAAAAGAAAATGCTGTTCTTGAAACCCTAGAGAAGACAACAGAAGTAATCTGTACTCCAGATTAACAATATTTCAGAGCCCAGTTTTGTTGTCATTATAATTCTGAATGTTCTCTATTTTTTTCTCCCTATTTCTTACAATCAGTGGTGGTTTTTGTTGGATCGGTGGTGACCATCCTCAGGTTGTTCATTCGTTTTTGGATGTCTGAATTCTGGTCCATCATCTCCATGGAAGCTTGTCGCCATGGACACGGCCATTGGAGTTTCTCATCATGAGGTCCAGAGGTCAAGTGGAAGTAGATAGCCATTTTATCTGGCGTATCCTTCTTGCCGTTAATGTACAAACTAACCTGGAACGAGTAACCATCTCTGGATATGAAGGGTGGGCTGAAGATTTTGCTGCCAACAGGGGTTGTAGCAAGGAGGTTGGAAAAGTCATTTATACGCAGTGGTGAGGACACTGGGTCTCAGAGAGGTTGATGTCATCTAGAGACAGACCCCCCTTGGATGCATAACGTCCTTTAACCCCCTCAAACACCACTCTGAATTTATGAGAGACATCTAGCGTCACATGGTATGGCTCCCAGGAATCTTTAAGTCCACCTGGATAGTATAATATTATTCGTTACCCATAATGCACATAGGCTAAAGAGATATTTATAAACTTATGTAATGATTAGATATTTAGGTCCAAGAATTATTACCACTAATCTTCTGAATGAATTTCAGCTCTCCTTTGGAATGTTCATCTGCGTATTCGCGCACCCAGATATTTAGCTGGTCATCAGCGCCCCCGCTGTTGTAATGATAGAACTGCAGACACTGGAAGCCTCTTTTAGGATAAAAGAGCCGACTCTCCACATAAGCCTTGTCTCCATGACTTCCTGTGATTGTGCTGAAATGCATGAAGAACCCAATACCTGTAAAGTATAAACAGTATGTCAGAACTTTTTGGAGCACATATTGGGAGTTTAGAGATCATTTTTGAGGTCATGGATCCTTGACAAGAAAAGGCTACAGATGGGGCAACCCACTACATTGCGAACAAATTTCATGCTAGGCGACTAAATATGCTTTTAATTAGCCAATGGTTAGTACGTTGTCCAATGTCACTCGCCTGTGATTGTGAGTTAGGTGCAAAAAATAAGTTTAATGCAGACAGAAGACTGAATGCTGAGTGAATACGGCTTCAAAAGCTGTCTGCGTTTTAAATCGCGCTGTTATGAAAAGGGTACATCCACAACAGCATTTTCTGGCTAGCATGAAACTTAGTTCATGTTCGCTTGCATTTTGTGCAGATAGATGCAACTGTAATATGACATTTATATTGTGCATCTAGGATACCTGATTCATCTAATTGTTTTGTTCCTGTCTGTATTTCCCATCTTTTGTTTGTTGTCATGATTAGCCTCATGTGTGCTACTTACTAGCCTTAACCTTCTTCCTCTATGTATATACAGCCTTTGTGTTTCACTTAGATTTGTCACTCGTTGTATTAATGTTTGAATGTAGTTCCTGTTGTTTTGTGTCAGTTCTCTGTGTTTGTTGCGCTTGAGGATTTAACTATTAAAAAAAAAACTGCATTTGAACATAAGTGTTTTAATTCAGATCTTTTCATTATCACAAAACACATTCCCCGTCCCAGCCAATGGCGGCTCACTATTCATTGTGTCTGTAGAGGGTTGAGGACTAAGAATAATAATATTATTGCCTAATAGTGGATCGATAAAAGGTGTTTATCACAGGCCAAAGTACCACCAAAACAACATCATAAAACAAATCATGGTGATGTAAGACCAGTGATTTACAAGCCAAGCAACTTGTAGTGCCAAAAATCCTGATAAGAAATATCAGTGCACAGTTAAAGCGTCAAATAACATTTTTAAATGTTCATACCTTGACATTGATCCAGAGTGGAAAAGTCTGTCTTTGGACCCCCCACTGCTGTTTGTACACGAGTCCACTTGGCGTTCCCCCCCTCACCCTGGATCATACCACAGATATTTGGCTGTTCAAACTGGCAGGAGTCCAGGAAAGTTAGAGAAGCACCTTCAATGAGGTTTGGATAGAGACCAAAAGAATAGTTAATTATGCAACCAGCATTTATCTTACCAGTCAGATTAATGCCAATATGTTTTTATAAATATTATTGGAGAGGTATTAAACCATAGGTCAAAGTCAACTTATGGTCTGCAGAAATTAAAGTGAAAACAAAGTACATTATGAACTGGGATGATAAACTTACTGCAGTTATATAGCCTGTTCAGTTTGAGCAGGTCACTGTCACTAAACTCCATGCGTTGACCAATCACGTCCAAGAACTCCGGTATCTTGGTAACGATGGTTGGTTCTGTGCCTTTGTTGAAGGAGGTCTTGCTGTAGTGCATGACTGAACTGTAGTCATACG